>JBBMJM010130890.1:0-12595 GCA_037832705.1 Centriscus cristatus
TGTGAGAGATCACTCTCACTCTCTCTCTCTCACACACACACACACACACACACACACACACACACACACACACACACCAAAAAAAAAAAATCCAATTATCTCCCTTGTTATAGGGTGGAGGCAGATATATCAGCGATGGATATCAAACCTTTGGCAAATTAAACCCAAATGTAATGCATGACAAGATACCACTAGTGAGATGATATCGTTTTAGTCATTTGGGTCAAGCCTTTGAGGAGAATTGAATCCATGATGCAAGATGACTAATTCTGAGAAGCCGGCAGCTCAGCCAAAGCTAAATTGGGATTTCCAGAGTTTTGGGACGTTGCGGTCTTTTTACGACAGTCTGATGCCATCACGGACACATGGAGGGTCGGTGGAGGAATAGACAACAGCGGTCAGTTTATTTGTGTCTTCATTTTACGTGAACATCGTCAAAGGCCTTTTTCTTCTACGGCATCAGTTTAACACGCAGCTATGATAATATTAAAATTAAAAGGTTTACAAAAAATGGGAGAAATATAAATCTCTGGTGACTCCAAATGGTGTCAGCCAAGAAAACTCCCAACTCACGCTCTCGTCCAGAGTAAAGAGGGCAGCAGCGCGGGCGCCAGTACGAGCAGCCGTGGTCCGCCGACCGTCATGGCTCCGAGCCACAGCCCGCAGCAGGCTGCCATCCCTCTGAGGTGCTGGGTAAACACCGTGATGTCAAAGCACAAACAAACTACTGGAAAATATTGTTGTTTGATCTACCCCCCGCCACGAACCTGGTGAGAACCACTTCCCTGTGGGTGTGAAGTGGTGGACGCCTCAGCAGCAGCAGCAGCAGCAGCAGCATACTGAGGTTCCTCCCCGCACATTGATCAACCTGAGATCTCCAGATGAGCCGGCACGCTGTCATCAACGTACTCCTGGGAGTTTTTTTTCTGGAAAGGGAGCCGGAAACAGCTTCGTCCTAATATAGCTCAGTGCCCGATATCTGCTGGTGTTTCTTGATCATTCATTCATAATCTGGGCTCCGTTTTCTCTCCTCCTCTTTCTTCTTCTGACGTCTGCCTCTTATTCTGTCCCTCGTTAAGGCGTCACATGGGCAGAGGGTGTTTCGAGATGTTTAGTAGCTGTGTTTGTGAACTACATCTACTCGGACGCAAATTCAGCTTCCTCCTGGTTGCAGAGGACAGGCAACGGGACAGAGAATGCTGATTTGACAGTTTTTTTTAGGGTTAATTAAAGCAGAATTGGAGAGCCAAGCGATCAGGCTACGGGATTTCCAATCACACTGACCCAGGGGTTTTACGCACCACCTCGCTGCCCAATTAAACTCTCAGTGCTCTTGTTTCCAGTGAGGTCTGCAAAATGAATTCATGACGTTTACACAAGTGCACACTCCCCTGCGCGCAACACACCCATCGCCTCAAGGACCGAGAAAACGCTCTATCGTATTCCTCCTTTGTTCCTTTATCACTCGTCTGCCTACGGTGGAGGAGAATCTGACATCTGCTCACTTTCACCCCCGCCAGAGGAGGAAAAGTTGCTGCGTTTAGACAAAGTCAATGAAGGCCGACAAAATGACGGCGGCTCTGCTGTCAGCAATCAAACCCCCTTGTTCTTACTTTCCTGGGTGTTGGACACACAGCAGATCCTACATGTCCCCCCGGGGCTCAAAATATGAGCTGAACTCAACTTTGGTATCAGCTGTTTTGTCTTCTGAGTCCATCCCATCATTGACAATTACCTCATTTCTGGCAGCTCCACCGGGTGATTTTTAATATACGAAAGAGAAGAAACATTAAGTAATTTTCAAGACGCTAATGATCCATTCCCCCCCGCCCACCTCGGAGAGACAGGAACGATCACCGTGTTCAGCACCCAGCTCAGGAAAACAGACAAACGGCGTGTACAGTAAAACTGTAGGATGTGGAAAGTCTGGAGTCACAGCAGTTTCCCTTGTTTTTCCTGTCCAGGTGACTCTTTTCCCACATTCACCCTTGAGCTTAGCAGTTGTCCGCTGGGGGGTGGGGGGTATGTGGGGGCTGGGGGGGGCGCTTACAAATCTCTCCTTGTCTGCCTGCTGCAGGGAGAGAGAGGAGAGCCGTTCCTATTCACGCTGGCTAATGTTTTACAGGTTTTACCGTGGGGTCAGTCATCACGGGTCATTTGCGTCACTGGAGGGAACTATTGTGGTGGGCTGCCAAGGCGGAGAGGCCATGTGCAGGGAATGGGGAACATACTGGTGGTGTGTATGCACAGATTAGCATTGCTATAAAAGCTGTGGTTGGACACAATCTCAGACTAGGAAGCATTCACAAGTCTGCAAAAGGGATATTTTACTGTGATACTCTCGTATACGTTGTACTGCAGATGGGAGGTTGTATTATCTCCGGTAAGTGAATCACGATATCTTCTGTCATGTATCCTGGAACAAAGAGGAGACGTCCTGGAAGTACCCAGCAGTCAATCTCCTCGGAGACGTCCCAAAACCACCAAACATGTCGTCTACCACACAAACGTCTTCCTAAAATCCCCGGTGACCCATGGAGAGCATGTTTAAAACAAAGCCGATGATGTTCTCCATTATTATTTGGGAGCGTGCTGGTTTTTCTCGCGTATGAGCTCAGTGGGCTGAACTCACAGCTCCTTACATCCAGCTGCATGAACAAGTGGGGCGGCTGGGCGGACCTGGCAGCCCACCTGAGAGCAGCCTGCCAAAGCCATTAGTGTATAATGGTCCAGTCAGGATCACTGCTGGGGCCTAAACGCTGAGATGGGAACACAGCGCTCACTTGTTTGTTTGTTTCACGAGCCTCTCGTCTGTCCCGTCTGTAAGGTGCCGGCGGGCTTTGTGTGCTTTAACTCACAGCGGACGATCGCCGGAACTTTTCTGGCCACGGGGCCGTCGAGTTATGTCAGAATAAAGTGCTTGTGACAATTTAGTCAATTACTCCATGGTCCGTCTCTACAGAAAAGAGACAATATGTACGATAAAAGAAACATCATGTGCGCTGTCAGACGCAAAGGTCAAAGGCAAAGGTGCTTGGTGACTGGCTGACCAGACACATCCAGTCTGGGTCGTGTTCCTTCCCTTGGTTACTGGTCGGGTTTCATATTCATCAAAAAGATGGACAGCATTAAGATAAAGAGTGCATTTCCCCATCATCCATCAAGTCAGAGATTCAGCCACTTGGGCATTTCACCTATGAGATTTCATCACGAGATGGAGCTGGTGATATTGATTTACGTGTCCTTGTGCAGCATTAAGAAATGTCGGCGAGTTGAGAATGTCGGCAGATAAAAGCCACATTTCTCCCAACTCTTTCCAGCCCAGTGGTCGTCTGTAAGCGATGAAGAATGACTCGATTTGTACGAGCGATGCAGAGAGCAGGTCGGTCTCAGACAACGGGGCTGGGTGCTAACGTTCCACTGTAAAAAGATTTTATGAAGCCATAAGTCTGACCGAGACAGGCGGCTGTATTTCTTTTGGAGGAGGCGATCTACGTCAAGAACAAGTTAATGACTGGTTGAATAACAGAACAACTTGGACCTGACCTTGACACGAGAACTACAGCGAGCTCAGCGCACGTTAGAGAGTTGGTAATTGAGATTTTGGCCGGATAAGATCATTTTTATATTACACAGCTTGAGTCGGAGTTCACGCTCTGCTGTAATTCACGGAACAGAGAAGGAGAGTGTGACAGGGCCGGGTTCAGTCCGAGGGGATGTTATTGAAGCAGGAGCAACATTTGTTCACGCACGCTGCTTCCAGCGCATACGTTATTTCATCTTTTATTCACCGGCATGGCTGACTCACCACCTTCTGTGTCTGTGCTCGTCCACGAGAGGATCACACACCTATTTACCCCTCCAACATTTACAATCCCGTCAAGATTCCCACAGCCCGCCAGTAAACAGACAGCGACCGTCTGCTCGAGCACACGCCCTTAAATCACATCGCTCCCGTTCATAAATCACTGGTGGAGATACGGAAAGGTACGGCAGCGCTGCACAGGCTCATGCACTGGAAGCTTCTGTGTGTGTGCGTGTGCGTGTGTGTGTGTGAATGCCAGCCTCAAATAAACAGTGTGTGTACCTGTGTGGGGGCATAAATCTCGGCTTCCTCTTTTTGTCAGCGGAGGGACTTGCTTTAGAGCCTCGGCTCTGCGAGAGGAGGCTCACGTTGGCCTCGTGGGCAGGTTTCCAGCCTGAGCTTGTAAAGCGCTCGCATTATCTGCGGAATTCCCAGAGGGCTCTGGTTCCCCCCGTGTAAAAGGAACGCAGGGGGTCTGTGGGTACCATGAAGGTAAAGGGGGAACAAGGGACAGCCTTCGCTGACACACACTCCTGTGGGCCGCTCTCTGTGAGGCCAACACACAGAGCAGGGAGACGCACGATGTCGGAAAGTACCGGAAAACAGAACAACAATCCTGGGCTGACAGAAAGATGGACGTCTACTTCCCCCCTCGCTGTGGCTCAGCGAGCAGTAAACAATCCACACTCCGGCCCAAATGGTAAATATGTGATAAAAACAAAAGCACAGTGTCTGGATAATATCATCATCATCATCATCATCTTTAAAGTGTCAGTTTTCAGCCTGATGGGGTCCCAGTGGGGGGCTCTGGTGTCTGGTATCTACATACAAATGTCAACACAGAGTCATCCACACACTCACATTACATTCTGACATCGTGTGCGAGTGTTTAGTCACGACAGCCGTGACATGGCCGATGAGTTTATGTCACTGGGGATAGCACCTGGTACCTGGTACCTCCTGCACGTCCTGGTTCATCCTCCAATTCTAAAATGAGACGTCTCCAGACTACCGGCCACGGGTGGGTCACTGAAAACAGAGGTCCGTCCCAACGGCGCCTTCCACACAGGGCTCATGGCGTACAGACGTGTGTGTGTTCGGTGGCTGCTGAGAACGTTCACACAGAGATGGACGTGGTGATGTCACCTCCTGCTCCCTCTCTTCTCTGTCAGCTGTGACATCAGCAGTCACATGGAGGAGGTACTGAACCGCCATGGACGTGGGGACGCGTCGACCCACACCAAGAACACGCATTCGTCTTTTTACCAATCAAACGTCCCTTTGCATCAAAATAAGACCCAGCACCTGAAGAAGGCTTCACTAGTTCCAAGCACATTTTCACAGAAGAACAAAACTCTGAATGTTTTCTTTTTTATTATTACAAGTAAAAGAAAGAAATCTTCCACTGGCAGATTGTTTTTGTATGTGTAAGTGAAAATTAGCTAAAGCTAATTAGCTCTAAACTCCGGATACTTTTTCAGGTACATTTATTTTAAGTGTAATGTTTCATCATTACATTTCATTTTTCCTCATAACGTGGAGCAAAATGTCAAAGAAGCTGTTGCTGGTGGACGGTCTCATTCAGGCTTGACCTCACCATGGGACCGACATCCGGTGACGTCAGCACACATTCCACACATTCATCCCTCTCGGTTCTCACTGCCTGCGTTCGCTATGTTCAACTCTTCCTAAAAAAATAAATACTGTGTGTTGGCCATTTGTTTTCAGTAACAGTTATGTGCAAACGAGCTGTTAGTGCCTGAAGTCCGTCGTCTTGTTCCGCTGACAGGGAAACCATAAATACCAGCGGTCGAGGTGTATGCCGGGAAAATCCAGCTCACGCCATAAATATTACAACTGCAGCGCCGTCGCTTTAGATGACACGTTTTCATCCGTGCATTTGTCCATCACGAACCCCGACATCGAGCAAAGACCAGACAGAAAGGACAGAAACTATAGCTGGCTTGTTTTAAAACACACTTTTTGAATGTGGTTAAACTACGTCAAAAATATATATAATAGACACTTACGGACTTGTCACAATGAATAACATACAGGAAATACATTTATCGCTAATGTAAATTTTTTGTGGATCAAATTTCTTTATTTCTGAATTTCAGCAGCTTCAGTGCTTCGCAAACAAAAAGGAAGGAGTTGAAGAAAACACCACTCAGAAAGTCTTTACACGTCCTAAAGTCCACTTTGCAGCACAGCTGAGGAAACAATTCACCGAGGCCTTTTACATTCTGCTCCTCCGCACGCCATGATCCAGAGGGTCAGGCTCATCTTGCTACCATCTGAAGGAAACGAGATGTGAAGGAACCAGAATGGAAGGGGTTGACCTCACTCAGTCCAACACACAATCTGTTCTTCTCTTAATTGTCTAATTAGTAGAGATGGCAGGGTAATAAATCAAGCCAGGAAAAGATAGATGAACTCTGGTTTAGTGATTGCATTCAGCAGAGGTTCACATCACCAGCATGTCCAAAAAAGGGGGCCGACAGCCCGAAGTTAGTGTGACTCCTCATCTGTAATTGCTGTAATTGTACTTTCAGTAAAGCATGTAAAAGCAGAAACAAATAACGTCTGCTGCAACTCTGGATGAATTAAGACCATCGGCCAGGATCGCTCGCTCGCGCTCGATGGAAGAGCTAATCCAGTATAATGGGAAGTAGTTCAGTTAATTAGGGAGGTGGGCTGGATGAGGGGTATCATAAAAGAGCCATAAACAGCTACAAGTGCACCGCTGATAAGGCAGCAGTGTGCTGTGTGCCGATAAAAGGGCCACCCTCCTTTGGAAAAGCCTGCATACTTGATACCTGCTTGTCTAAATCCAGCGAGTCGATATCAGACCCCAAAACGACTCACGTGCCCACCCAAATGGCACAAAATGGCACAGACAAGCAGCGGGGGTGCAGCGCTCTGGGGAGGCTGTCACCGCCGCTGGAGAATCCATCCAAAGCCGTCACTGTCACTGCAACATTACAGAACTAATCACAGCAACAATCACGAGCTGTCAAACAGGGGGGTGGGGGGCAACAACTCAATCAGGTCAAAGGGAGGTTGTTTTGGTAGAATAATGCATTTTCCACGTGTCACATTTCATTCCAATCTTTCTCTCAGTGCTTGATTATCGCTGATGGGCTGTAGCGCGGCAGATTACCGATGAGTGGGATTTACTTCCATTCATGGTCCGTGACAAACACTGGGGGGGAGACGAGAGAGGGGACGAGAGGGGAACAGGTACCCTGACTGCCTGAAGGTGCATCAACACACACTCCAACCATCAGTGCAGGAAGTTTCATTCAGATACGTCCTCTGCGGGGGCTTTCACACCTAAAAGTCTGAACCAAGGTCAAAGGTCAAAGGTCCGTGCTGAAATTAGCTAGTTAGCAATGAAGACAAACGCTGTGGGTCATGTCCCGGTGCCGTGAGAGAGTCCACCCCGTGGTTCAGATTGGACCAAGACCACCACTTCTGGGTGGATCGAATTTTGGTCCTTCGGTCCAGATGATGGTCCAGGGAGCTTTCAGAAGCTTCCACAAATGAGGTGGGTTTTTGTCAGCCCTTCCTCACTGAACTTAGTCCTGGTTCGGTACCTCAGCCGATGAAAGCCCCGACGGGGCTCATTGGGATAAGGGGTCGATGTCGACCGGCTCCTGAAACAAGTCAAAGTGATGCCAGTAAGGACCCAACGAGGCTCCTGGGCGAGCTGGAAGGTGGCACTGCCTCTCCGACCAACAGATGCACACACACTCTCCTGAACACACACACACACACACACGTACCTGTGTGTCAGATGGCCTGTTTTCCACTGAGGTCTGATTGATTTGAAAATGAAGATGGACGCCTGCGTGAGCCAGGTGCTGTCGATTAGCAGGAGACACAGAGTGTATTACAGCCGACCTGCTCCCGGCCCAAACGCGTCACCTTGACAACCGATCACTCGTCACTGATTCACGAGTCGCGACCGCACGGTAGTTGACCCTGGATCAGTGCTCATGTGACACTGATACGCGGTAATAATGCGCATGCGCCGAACAGAAGATCGTTTACGAGTCTAACGCTTGAAGCCGGATTTGTATTTGATCGTGGTCAAATCGTTCAATTTCAACATGGACACTTATTTAAACTGAGGTTTGCATATTTCAATTATAATTCACAGTTGTTCTTTGTTGGTGTATTTCTATTTATTTCAAAAGGCAGAATACTCCAGTGGAGTCTGAGAGTGAACTGCATTGGCGATGTAATAAATGAGTTTATTGAAATCCTCATTTAAGATCCAAAAGAGGCAGAGAACAACAAGTATCGTCACCACTTCATCACATTCAGTTGTGCCAGTTGAAGCCCACCACAGCAAAATAAATGAATAATTATCAGTTACATTGAGAAACCCTCCCTTATGTTAAAATGAAATTAAGCCAAATTATCCATCAAATACGCCACAAAAAACGACTAAACTGACTATATTTATGTACAGATATAAACTATTCTTAGACTAAATATATGTCGTCTGTCCTCCGACTTACTTGTGCATTTTATTCTTGATACTGATGATTGTTGTATGAATATCATACTTCTGACAATGACGCTCTTGAAAAAAGGCGCCTGCCGTGAGGTGTTCTGTCCACGTACACATGGTCCAGATCCAGCAGCTGGCGCGTGCACACTATGAAGAAGGTCGGGGACCTGGCTAGCAGTCCCGTTAGCGTCTTCTAACCATCCAGCTACCGGGATAGTCAGGGATGTCTTATTGAAAGAAGCTTTGATGAACATGTTAATTAACGTCACACAGCGAGCTTCGTGTGACAGTCATCGTCAATGACCGAATCAAATGTACGGTACATTTAGAGGACTTCTGCATCGTACGCTTGCTCACAATGCGCCTTTCCACTTTTTAACACAGCTATAAACTGCGTATGAACTCTGTAGTGTCGTCTGGGGATGGCAGGAGCTGCACGAACCTTACCTAGGCACTCACACATAAAGGGAGTGTGTTTTCTTTTCACTGCGAGACTTTCCTCTCACCCGGGCGAGGACAGAGAAAGGAAAGGCGAAACCGTTAAGAGGAAGAGTCGGTGGAATAGAGAGGGGTCGGACGTTCAGTGGAATTCAACAGCGCATGACAGGCGGGGAGAAAAATGAATACATCTGGCGTGGAAATAGGAGAGATGGTTTGTCAGGCATTACAGAGTTTGGAGAAGGGAGAGGGTAAAGGAGAGGACAGAGTACAAAGAGGGGAATCATAAGAGGGGGAGACGAGGCGGAAGAGGACTAAAATGAGGACGGCGAGGGGGGGGGGCTCGGCAAGAGACAGATGAAAGGGGGATGAAGGGTGAACGAGAGAGAAAGTCCAGGACGCTATCACAGGAGGGGATTGTAGCTCAAGAAGTAACCATTCCATTCAGTCGCATCTCTGAGCGCAGGATGAGACGAGGGGAAGGAGGGGGGGAAAAAAATGCACCTCCCCAGATTGGGGAGCACTGTGTTGCTATGGAAACAGCTCTGACGTCAGAGGAGGCATTATGTGATTACTCATAGAGTCTGCTGAGGAGCGGACCAATAAAACAGGGACCATTACTCACACACGGGGAGATGGCCGGAGCTCAGGTTACACACATACTTGCATATGCATGTGCACGCACGCACGCACGCACGCACACACACACACACACACACACACAAAGGCACATGGATACGACAACTCCACCAGACAGCTGAATATAAAGCAGACCGACGAGACGCCGTACGAGTATTTCTACAGTCCAGACGCCGTAGTATCGTCTCAAATTTGCGAGAGCTTCAGATTCAAAACGGACAACGTCCAAACTGAACATTCTCTAAGTGCTGAGGAATGAGGAAATGACCTGAGCGCTCACTCTCAACACGGGCGCAACCTCAGAGGACTGCAGAGTACGACTCTCCATCCCAACAGTGACAAACACGACCAGGGCCGAGCTATGATGGGCGGAGCGTTCTGTATTCAGACATCAAACATGCATGGGGACACGTGCACGATTGTGCGTCACACCGCTCACTTCCTCGGAACCATCTCCCACACATTCTCCACTGGGAGGTAAAGCACTGATAGAGATCCAGGCAAACAGTGTGGATAAACAGTCACTCTGGTAATTAGGAAGCGTGGACCTATCAGGACAGAGCATGTGCAGACACACACGTGATCCCCAGTCTATTATTGAAGCCTCGTGCACTCCCACCACAAAGAACATTAGGTACGTCCAGACAGGCAGGGAGAGTCACCACGTCCAGAGAGCCAGAGACTCTCTCCGGTGGTTTGAACCATGTTTGACAAAATCGACGCACGCAATTCAAAACACTGTTTATTTCTTGTCACTTAACTTTCTTGTCACTTTTTTTTTTTTTTTAAAGAGGGGAACATTTGCTGGCTGCATGGAGCCAGCAGACATTCTGACTTTGGAGCCTGGGTGTTTTATGTTGCTGATGATATTCAGGTATAGTCAGAGAGAGGAAAGCGATGGTCAATCAGTGACTGTGCTTGTTCAGATTCTGTCATCCTACAAGAAAGAGACTTTGTAGATACCGGGAATATATTAATAGACGAGTTTGACACGAAGACAACTCCTGTGATGATTCTACTCAAAATATCTTCCAGTCATAAAGATAAATATTATTAATAGAACTGTAGTTTTCCTCTTTGCTGTATATTTCCACTCAGAATATAAATGACATTATGATGTCGCAAAATGTGAAATTGACTTTCAACCTTTTGGAAGTTAAATGTCAGACATTTGTCATTCCCAGACTGAGAAACTCTTGGGGAAGAGCCAAACAGGAGACGTAAGTAACCCATTACATTGTGAAAGACACAAATCTATCAGAATGAAATTTACAGGGACATTTATGTTCGTACGCAAAGATTTACAGTTACACAAAGCTGCAGGAGCAAAAGATGTGATAATTTTGAGGGAAACAAGATGATGCTGAATATTATGAAGCTTCAGATCAGAACGCAGTGATTCAGATTCAGAAAAACTTTATTTATCCCCGAGGGGCAATTGCACAAACAACTGAGCAGCAGTCCTTGAAAGTAGAATAGAAGACTGCCATGATTAACTGTTGTTCAGTTTGTGAAATCCAACGTTTAAAGTACATAGAAGTACTGCAACTGATGCAGTTCTTGAGAAGTAAAAAAGGGAAAAAGGTTGAAGGTTTCCAAGTTGAAACTGTTGAATCTCCAGTGCCTGTAAACAAAAGAGGCTCATATGTTCTTGTCAAGTATCATGTTAAAAAAAAAAACCTCATGATAATAAATATTGTGGTTTAAAGTCTCGATGAGACGGTGTTCATATGTATCTGCTGATCAAGCCAGAGCTGAACTTTGCTGAGTGACTCTCAGAGGTGAATGCTCATGTTCATCTCATTATAAAACAAAAACTAAACATGTCTCCTGTGCACGTAATCGTTATCATCAGCATGATGCAAGTGCAGTTAATTCATTTGCTCCATGTCACTTCTCTGCCACCAATGTGACTGAGCAGCGTCCAGAAGCTGATATATTACACCCTGCATCATCGCTAACGTGGTTACAGAGACACCGAACCGGAGTTGATCAGATTAGAGGCTCAGCTACCCCTCCCTGTCTGTCCCCACAAAATATCCCAACAAGTCTCCCATGACCATCTTCCAAATTATCTGTATAGATTTGAGCATTACAGCGTCCATTTGCACGTGTGTGTGTGTGTGTGTGTGTGTGTGTGCAGTCCACCTGGTGGGCCCGTGAACTTAATGAGTCTGGTATTCACGCAGCCACATCCGCAGCCGGGGGCTCCGGCCAGCTGCTCTGACACGACACGCCTTCAAAGCACGTGAGCACTGCTGCTCGTAACATCACCGCGACCGACAACGACAACCCACCACCCACAAGCAGCGCTGTCGCTTTCCAACCCGCTCAAATTAGAGTCACTTTTAAGAGCATGGGGAGGCGCTCCGAAAGTGATCTGACGCAGGATGATTGAGTTACTCGTCCAAATGTGATTCATTACAGATTAACCTCTGGGACAAAAAAAAAAAAATCATAATCACATTGCTTGTAATCACATTGCTCCGTAATGTGCTAGCAAAGGTAGAATATCAGGTTCGATGTGTGATTGATGACAATTTCACAATAAAACATGATGTAAACCACTTCTCATTTTTATGCAGTTTTATCATGAGACTTGAGCTGTTTGAGTGAAACAAGAGTAAAAAAACAAAGTGAAAAACAAATAATTGTCTGATGTTGATTATGAAGTTTCTCAGCTTACAGTACGTTAACAGAAAGGATGTTAGAAAAATATATAGAAATTAATGATTCTGAACCTGTTGTTGATATCGTGAAACTAAACATTCAGTCCTCTGGGTGAAACGACGTCACATGATGAGAACACAGTAACCTACAGGACACGACAACACTGAACACCTCCAGTGGGGGGGGCTGGAAGATGATGAGCGCATGCAGTTTGTAAGAAAACTGCAAACGATCATTCCCCGGCTCCGACGCCGACGAGGAGACATTAAACACTCGATCCGATGGCACAATGCTGGTCCGGTAGGAAGAATCACGCTCTGGTCCGGACTGTTTGTCCAACTTGGTTCAAATCAGACTCAGAAACACACACTGACTAATGAGTTGCAGCTGCAGCCTCTGAACCGACGGCCTCCTCCTCACTTTACGTCACGATGTACTGCTCTGCTACTCACACACACACACACACACACACACACACACACACACACACACACACACACACACACACACACACACACACA
>JBBMJM010130901.1:0-24913 GCA_037832705.1 Centriscus cristatus
GTTCATTGTATATATGTCAGCTTTGATATGTGTGACCAAGATGCTGTTACTTGTGTGGGTATTTCCAAGGTGTTGAAATTGAGTCATTTTCATGTTTTCATTTTTCTTTCAGAGACATTTTGGTTTGTTACATGACTGCCTCAAATAGTCCAAGGAAACCAGACACATATCCATCAGAACATTTACATGAATATAGACACATAGACACTGTGGTCCACACATGTACAATGTAAGAACATCATTGGAAGAGCTAATGACGGGTTGTGAGGTTGTCTCACAGAAAGAATGACAGCATTCTTACATGAAAAGATAGTGATGTCAGCGTGGCTTTCACCTATGACACATTAAAGCACCACTAACATGTTATCAGCTTTGCGTTTAACTACTAACTCCTACTGGCAGACAAACCGCTCATTTTCTTTGGATGTAACTTTACTTCTTATCCTCCGCTCTCAATACGAGCAGCCTCATTTCACTTTACTTAATACAAATAAGCAAGATTGAGACGACTCGGTGGACGACAACCCACTTAAAGACATCATGATGACATCTGTCCATCGAGAAGCCTGCAAACACCACTGCCTGTATATGGGACAGAACAGCCCTGCTGGCAGCCTGGCTCCTACTTTTTCCTGTGATCAATGTCCTTTGAACATTCGGCGCCATATGGGACTGATGGTTCCATTCTGAACATCTTGGCTCAGCCGACAGCAGCAGCACCCCCCACCCCCACCCCCTTTTTGTAGCAGAAAGGAGGAAGGAGACATGCCATCCAATTTTCAAGCAGTGCAAAAAACGAAAACAAATATGAAATAATGCAGAAATATTTTGCCATCAAGGGTAAGTTGCTGCTCTTTAAAAGTCTTTCTCATCAACTGTGTGCCTCTCTCCCCTGTCAATTTGCAAAGATGGATTAGAAAACATGTGGTACCAGGGACTCACACTGACTCATAAAATCTATTCTAAAATCATCCATTTCTGTCATGTTTTTCAAGGAACTTGCTCATTCGGTTGGAGGATGTCGCCTGCTGCAGGTGTCCATATGAGAAATGTAACATGAGTTTGTTCTCAACTAAATTCAATTTGCAGTCCACATTTTACATGAACATAATGTTTAACATGGTCCAGTGGGATAGTTTGTGCCCATTTATTAATGATTGCTAACCGCACAGGTTTTTACTGAAGAGACCTGCTCAAGGACAAAAGCACATGGGGCTGGATGGACGTTTGATCCTGTGAGCGTTCAGCCAGGGTACAGTTTCCATCTGCTAGGCCGCTGTCTAATTAGGATACTCTTATTCCAGGCACATCACAACGTTACACTATATTATTGGTGTTATAAAGTGTACCCTATAAGGCACTATAATGGAGTAGGGCTATAGGAGTAGAATATGAATGTTAAGATTGGAAGACCCATAGAGTACCATGAGACTTCAATTAATATTTTGATTATTCCATTACAGCATTGTGTGCATCAATAACAGCACATGACCTGATCTTAACTATGGAATTCAAAAAACACATACAACTTATGACAAGGAGGTTTCATCATATACTGAATATTCACAAAGGCTCAGACAGTCACTTCCTTTATCTTCCAAACACAGTTTTTCCCTTACTTAAAGCCTATTACTTTACATCATTACTTTTGCAAAGTGAGAAATGCTGTGGTGAGTCCCAACTCCCATACATAAGGGCAACAGTTTTCTTCTTTTTAATTTGCTGAGTTGTCAAGATAGTATGTCCGAGAAATTTCTAACAAATATCACTTCCATACACACTTCTAACCCAATAACGGCTGGAGGCAAAGGGTGTTCAACCCTGATAAAAGTCCACAAGTAATGAGGAGTGAGACGTCGGTTGCATGGGGCTGCAGTGGACCCCTGGTGTATGTTACCCACATATTCGTGCCACTACACTACAGGGTAATTCACACCTTCAAATTAGAACCTAACAAAAAGAGTGAATATTTAGTCACAGCTATACCATCTCCTCCACTCATATCCTGTTTTCACAGGATGGAATTAAAGAAATAGACCCCTCTCTCCCCCTACCCAGCCTCATTAACTCTTGCCAACATCTGCTCATACAACGCTATTTCTGTTATAGTTTCAATCCATTTATTCTGGTGAGGATATTATTTTCCATAACCTGAGGGTATTTTGGGATGCTGAGACCATCCTGTGACCTTGAAAAAGTCATGTTTTCACACTCCTATTGTTTGCCTTTGGTCCCCCAATAAGAATAATCTTGGTGAGATTGGTATATCCAGAGACTTCCCCAGATGTCATATCAAACTACATTCCCCATAGCACATGTAGGAAACTCCCTGCCTTTGTTCCACATTCCCAACAAAGGTTATAAGCTAATAGACTCATAAGGAGTCTACGGGGGGTAAAGTAGAATCTACTGTATGTATTAACGATGAGGGTCCCTGATATGTTAACCCTGCGTTTGCTATTATTCTCCTCCAATCTTCCTCGCTTAGTTCATCATCCAAACCTCCCTGCCATATACTGTAGCCTTCTGGTTCTTGAAGACTGTGGTGTTTTGGAGACTGACGTGAAAGCACGTATTCATTTGCAGTGATGGTCTCCAGCTGCAGTCAGCTCCTCCTCCGAACAAATATTTTGCATAGATGTTTTTACTAAAAACATGGGCAAACTGTATTTCTCATCACTACATACATAAATCCTGAACAAGCCAGGTGGGTTCAACAACTCATGCCACCCTGATGTCACATGCATTAGGTCTTATGAGGTATTAACTGATATTGAGAAATCAATGAATGCCTGTGAGGCGTCCTCAACAATCCATTACTGAGATGGCCTCCTCCATGATTAATTCATTTGTGTTTAACACAGAACAACGGGATGGACAGTTGCGGTGAGACAATGATCAAAGCCTGTCACCTGAATCTCACTGTGCCCCCTTTTCTTTAAACATTGAGAAATAAATAACACCCTGGATTTGAGAAAAAAAAAAAAAAAAAAAAAAGTCCCATGGTAGAAAATACAATTATCTGACCAATAATTGCTCATCCTGGCACAAAACAGATAGCTGTTGAAATGCTAATTCTTTCCATTGAGCATTCCATTACAGGAGAAGCGACAGGTCTTTAATATTATGATAACAGGGACAAAAACCCTCCAACAGCCTCAGCAGTTGCAGAGAAAGAAATTTGCATGCTGAATTTCCCTGTGAAATGCCTGCAGTGTTTTTTTAATCACTCGACATTAACCAATCTTTGAATTATCATTTGTCAACAACTGTGTTAAGAATCATTCTGCAGCCTATTCAAGGATATTCAGCATGGGGTAACTTAACTCATTTCTGTCTGCAGTCTTTTGATGAGTTTAACACGGCAAAATGGGGCTAAAATAATGAAGACAATTTGCCGTGGCTGACTGCCTGTGTATGTATCAGCACAAGCTGTCGTCATGACTATTTTGACCCCTGTCAAGAGGGTATTACAATAGGCACACGTGAAGGCAGACCAAAAAAAAAGATCGTCCATTCCAGGCAAAGTTAATCCCCACAGACACCACACAACCTGGAAGCACAACTCAAGTTCATCTAATATGCAGACGTTCACCTTCAAAACAGCCCCTAATCAGACTCAGACAGCAGGATGAAGAGAAGGTGAGTTCCCTGTGCCATCAGCACATATTTGGATTACAGTATGGTTCTTTCTCCCCAGCTTCTCTACTATCCCCCCTGGTGGAGTGCAGCAGTACGACTCAATCAAGTGAAAGAAGGCTCGACACTGGCGCAGTGGGAGTGGGATCTGAGGGGCATTGACACTCCAGGCAAACACTACAACGCATATTAACTTAGACACGCATACACGGTATGGGGTGCGTTTGAGGCGCTTCATGCTTTTCTATGACAGCGATGAGCGAGTGGTTGTAAATGACTTGTTTGCAAATGAAAGTCGTGTGAGCGCTTTAATTTTCAATGTGGAAATCCATTGTGTACAGAATTACAAAGATATGGAAGGCAAACTAATACATCATATGCAAAGTAGTAAAATATCCAACCAGAAATGATCGGTCCGATATGAGAACTTATGACATCATGCATATCGGACCTATAACTTTAAATTATAGGTATGGTGAAAACAAAAAAAACACTCCAATGAGGAGAGATCAGCATCACGCTGGCGTACTGTGTTGTAGGTGGGTTAAGGTGAGCAAATCAAGTGGCTACTTCTGCCATAAGTTCCCTTGCAGTGAGCTCTCTGTAAATAAACACCTGAAACGCCTCCATCACTAAGACTGTGTTTTGAAAGACCCTAAAAACACCTACAGTGTTAAAGAAGCAGCCAACTCCGAAACCAGCTGCAAAGGAAGGCCCGGAAGGATTCCTATCACCATGGTGTTTACTGGAGACGACCCAAGGGCTAACTTCGAATCATGGGAAGCACATAAGATATGGGTGAATCTATAGGAATGTCCTGTGTCATTAATGTTATACTATTTACTAATACTATACTATTTGTCATGGCTGCAAAAACTGAACTACAGCACAAAAGAGTTGTCTCCCCATCCCATCCTTTTCTATAAAAAAAACAAGGTAAGTGCATGAATAAATAACCTGCTCCCTCAACAGTCTGGGTGACATGTCAGGAGAAAACAGCACTAAAACATTCAGAGAGCTAGAAGAAAGAAACTCCAAACAAGGACAAAATACTACTAAATCTCTTACAATTTATTATTAATCATCACGTAGAACGTGCCATCCTATGTTCTTCGCCGAGACAGCCACTGCTGGAGACAAAGGCGAGTGCGGCAAAGAGTTAAATTGGTGGAGTTGGGTTCACGTACAAAACAAAGCATCCACCGGATTCAACAAACTGAAAGACATTGTGAAGCTATTGCAGACACCAGCTTAGATTTGTAAGAAATTCTGCTCTTTTACATTTACAACAGGATTTTCAATTTTGCTTGTTAGTCGTTGTTGTTGCTTGAATAATTTCTTTCCAGAACACTTCACCTCAAACCAAACAAATGTCTCTCCTCTTCACTATTCTATTGATTTAAAACATCCAGAATCTGTTACATGCTAAAATCCATCTGCATCTTTACCATAACGCAACAGGGCCTCAGTGATGAGTTTAACTTGGCCTTATGTGTGCTGAGGTGATAATTCTGCAATCTGTTGTTCCATAAAAAATACATATATCAGGGTCTGAAACCGTTAATTTGGTGTATGTGTTTCCATGCTGATGGAGAGCAACTGTAACCAGCAGAAACTGCTTGATAATGAACAACGGTTAAACTTGATGCTGTCTTCCATTTACTTTCTGATGAGAAGTGCTACCCCCCGTAACCTGCCATCCCTTGATACTCATACGATATTACACATTATTAGTTCTTCAGTCTCACTGGAAGTGTTTGTACTCCCTGTATAGATATGACTAAGAGGCTCTAAGCAAGCCCAGTGCCAACATGTCTAAATGTCTAATTACTCTGTTTTATTGTTCAGCACAAAATGACTTTGGTGTCCGAGTAGCTTCAGATCTAACTAGAGTGAAGAGAAGCACAGCGTGTTAAAGTCCAAACAACGCCCCCCCCCCCCCCCGTTGCTCTTCCACCCGGAAAATGACAGGCACATTTCAGCCCTGTGAGTGAGACGAGCTTGCCAACTGCCTGGCAGGAGATTCTGTCGGGCACCCGATCAGGATCTGCCATTCTGAGCGGTTCACATTGAGATGGAGGTGCTGCTTCCCACCCAGGCCCACGTCACATCTGCTGAGGACTTACTCCTGAGTGAGTGAGCAACAGACACCCTGTTAAGGACATGGTTTCCAGTGTTTAGGACGGTTAGACCACAATGCTTAAACACACTCATGACTGGGGAAGAAGAGGCTATAATATTACTATAATATTATACTCTTTTGTGATTTTCATTTATTCGCATTCTTCCTTTAAGCTTATATTGAATATGGCATGATTTGGAATGTCACATCCTTTTTTTCCTGGCTACTATCCAATAGAAACAGACCAGGGTTGAGTGCTCTCTTGACACTAATGGAATCACAGTTGCTCTCATTAGGGTTTAATTGTGTATTTTCTGCAACACTGCAAACATTCACAAAAGCTTTCACGAAGTTGGTGCGCGACGCTTCTCAGGAATCTTCATACGGAGCATCAAAGCAAAAGATACTTCAATAGTATCTGTGCACCAACTCCGAGTCGTACTTCTGATTTCTATGTTTCTATGGCGATGGCGTGTTTATAGTAAATAAAGTTAAGAATACAAATATATTCTGGTGTAGTATTTAGTGGTATTGTCATAACAATACATATGGCTATAAAATCCTGTGTGCTCTAAATATTGCATCGAAAACTGAAACTATGTCCCATCTGCTAGTGAATTCTGTGACGGAAGGCGGTGAAATATTTGAATTTTTAACAGCACTGCCGTCTGCCGACAAAGGTTTTCTCTGCCGGGCCTCGAGTCCATCTCTCGTTCACTAAAATTACACTCAATTGCAGTCTACAATTCCACGTGAATGCAACATACATGACAAGTGTTGTTCAGTAATTAGGAAAGTCTACTGTGAACTCTCCGGTCATGGACTGTGATCGGCAGCGGCAGCAGCAGCAGCAGCAGACTTTGGTCTTATGATGGACAAGGATTATTCATTGCAACCATGGGCTAAGTAACTGTTCGACTTATCAGTAGTTTTGTATTCACCGTGTGTAATCAGTTCCTGTCAGAGTAATTGCCCTGCAATAAAGCAGCCTACTGCTCCCTTGAGTGATTCGCTCCTCACTAATGGTGCCGTCACAGATCTCCCCTCACTGCATGATCAAAAGCAGTATTTCACATTTAAAAATTGCACATAACATGCTCATGTCATTAGGCACACTCATCGGAGTATTTTCAGTGGGCATGGATTGTTTTTGAATTTACTCCACTTTGGCTTTACAGCATCCTTTTAAATTATATTTATAATGATCCTGGGTCCAAAATACAGTATGTGTTCAGTCTTCCTTTGAAAGCAAACATTCAGCTTGGGCTATTAGACACTGATCATGTTGTGCTAAGTGAAGGGAATTCATTTCACGACTTTCTGCTGCCATAGTAACCATGATGTTGCTCTAGTTGCTAAGCTATTCTATAATACTGAACGTGATGACTTTGGAATATATTTCATATTACTTGTTAATCTTCATTTCAGCCCACCTTCATGTACGGTAGCTTCAGGCACAAACAGCTACAACAGGGTCACATTCTCTGGGCAACAGCCGAGTGCTGCAGCTCGAAGAAGATCTGAAAGTGCCATTTCCTGTGAAAGTGAGAGCAGTTCTGCTCCCCAGAGCCTCCACAGCGTAGTCTTTCCTCCTCCTCTTATCATACATTCCATCCTCAGACATCCGGCGCAGCTCCTTGCAGAGGAACATGTTTATTTCCCCCAGCAGTGTGCCAGTACAAAAGCAGCAGTGTATTTATGCAAGAGGGACAAAGATAAAAGAGGGCTGAGAAACAACAAGGTTAACAGCACGGACCAATGAAGGCTTTAGTCGTCATATGTGGAGACAGGAGTATCATCAAGCACATTTTGTGATACACATTACCACTTCGGTGATTGGTAAAGAGCACTGAACATGCAGCACCTTACGAGTCCCTCCCTGCAACTCATGGGCACATCGTGGGTAGAACAGCTGCAGTAACAAACAGTCAGGGAAGGTGTTTCAATGTAACTCACTGTATGCACAAAACTAACATGGAGCTGTTGGATGACTGCTCGAAAAACGCTTGGACAAGATTTGAAGACTGTTGTCATTAGATAAATGAGACAGACTCCCTCTTGTACGATATTGTCAGCTGTCAAAAAAAAAAAAAAAAACATCCCAATCATTTTTCTCTTTATCTGGATGTTGTGGCGTACTAATGAACTGCAGAGGGATAAAGGCAACTTATTGCTCAAGACTGGGTTGTGAGATGATGGTGTGAATGTTACATGTACAACGAAAGCACATGTGAAAATGTGATGTTAAAGACATATTCAGTGGAGGAGGTGTACGAGTCATCAAAGGGTGAACAAATAAGACTTGTTCTGTGTAGGAAGTGACAGACAGGCAGGAGCAGCACTGTACATCTCCAAGATGAGAACACGTGCGAGAAATGTGGATGTGCAGGCTAAAATAAACCACAACCCTGTTCTGCATGGAGGATTGAGAGAAACGTGCAACGTGCACAACTGCGAGTTCAATGCAAATTCACCAGGATATACCAGGATGTTAATCATCTTCACTTACGTTCCATTTTCAATTATGGAACTGAAGCTCAGATCAAACAGGGCCATTTCAACATTTAGCAAATATGGGATCAGAGGCTTGAAACCCGATGAATAAAGAAAATGCAGATGCAGATATAAAACTAATTTTATGAGGGTTTTTTCCATCTGTGTTGTTCTTTTTTGTATTTTTCTGTTTCCATTTCTATTTTCTAATTTTGCTGTACAAATTACTCTATTGGCATTTATACATAGGTATCATAGACCCCGGGTCTACTGTAATATCATTGTTGATCTGTCTGAAAGGGCTTTTATATAATTCCATCCATTCATCCATCCATCCATCTTCTTCCGCTTATCCGGGGCCGGGTCGCGGGGGTAGCGGCCCAAGAAGGGACATCATTTAATCTGTTCAGTCAAGAAAAGGGGATAAAGTATGCAACAAACTGGGGATGTTCAATTCAAATTTTGCCAAAATGATACACACAGAAACAACGTGAGAATTTGCCAAATGTCATAGAAATGGTAATTCACAAACTCACTAATGATGTGAGCTGGATTAATGTCATACTTAACCCTAAAGATTTCACTGATGCGCTTTTATTCTGGAAATGAAAAGAATGCCTAAACAAGGGTGGGGATGGGACAATGAGATAAGTCCTGCCCACCGACCACCCAGTGGCGTTCTCCAAAGCAGAATCCTCGTTTGAAGCACAATTCTGGTTTTGGCGATATAGTTATTCTTTAATGGCTAAAGATGGAACATGCTATGTTCTAAATGCTTCACACATACACCAGGGACTGTATTACAAGGGAATTACATTGTGTTTCATTACATCTATAACCTGTTTAAACGTAGCAATTAACAAGTCAGCTTACCTTTACCCAACTAAATTATGCTGTGGTGATTATAATGAAAACCATATCCACTGACAATTTTCTTTGGAGTATGGTGATTATGGGTTTTTGGGATCATGTCATTTTCAGCATGGGTGGCCCTGTGGGAAATAACCCAGTAGAAATGGCAACGTAGCCTGCTGAGTTTTATCGTGCCATATCTGACATGTTATCCTTCGGGTACCGTTGAAGTGCCTCACACAGCTTCACAGTCTCATAGTTTCTCGAATGAAAAAGTCGAGGCAGAGACGCTGAGTCTCCCCTTTACACCATGTCAACTATGATGAAAGCCTCTTGTTGGGCTCGGTTATGGAGCCTGCACAATGTGATGTGAAGTGCACCCATTTGTTTTCATTACTTCTCCCAGTTCCACCCAGCACTCTGACCAAAACTGCCAACCCACCACAGTGTGGAGGAGATGGCGAGCCAGTCAAGAGGAGCACTTAAACCACTTCAGGAACTAGAGAGTTTTCAAATCAATCACAACAGAGATACTACATCATAATGTCACACAGGAAATGTGCATTTAAGCATTTGGGAGCAAAAGCAAAGGAGATCACATTCCAGAGGCTTTCTTTGGCCATGTTATCGGGAAAGTTTCTCACGTTCATCCTGAATAGCTGTTGACGACATACAGTCAGCCCGTGTACAACATGTTAATGTAGAATACAGAATACAGAATTGGACTGCCCAAATGAATAAAAAGCCCAATATAAACAAGCTGTATGGACAAGGCTGAGCTGTAAAACAACTGAAAAGAATAGCTGGTGGGGGATACGGGGAGGCAGTGACAGGTTGCAGGGGACCAAACCACAGTTTATCGGGTGCAGGTACTCCCAAGGGTGATCATTATTGCACAGATAACCTTTGCAGCCTTCCATTCCTCTGATGCAACACCAGGTAGGATTATCTCTCCTCAGACTGCAACTGTAAAATGGCCTCTGCAGCTTTATTTGAGCAGATTACATCCGGGGGAGTGAAGTCCTTGTTTGAAAGGGTGACTGACTCCCTTGTTGATTCAGCCGAGGTCAGGCCTTCCATTACAATATGGCACAAGACCTGTCTATACCTGTTTGAGAGCAACAAGGGACACTGACACAAGCTGCTGTGGAAACAGCCCAAAGATAATACAGGACTTTGACACCACATTGTGTTTAAGGCCGTGTCCACATGAACCAGCCCATGAAAAGCTTTTGTTTTCTCCCCATCGCACTTGGCACTGTATCAAGAATATCTGCATTTAAATAGATCCATTGTAAATGACTCAATGGGAATTAGTTTGTACTCCAGGCCTGTAGGTGGCACTGAAAACACTGAAACAGAAGAAGAGATGGACGAGCTGCACGTCCTTGTCTGCCGAGGAAATAGAACTGTCCAAAATGAGAATTGATGAAAATAAGTGAGCGGAAAATTATGCCAATCTTGTCTGAGTAACTGTGGAAACAAGTTTCTGTCAACTGAAGTAAACAAAGAAAACAGAAAAACAAATATCGGGACGGCAATTCCCTGTTAGCTTAGCAAATTCAACTGTCCAACGTGATTTGTGACCGAAAGTGAGGAAAAAGATGCCAATCTTGTTGGAGTTACTATGGTAACAGAAGAAAGCAATGCTAAAACCTGGATTGGAATTTGACTGTTGACAAATTGGGTGAATATATAAATTTGAAATCAAATTATCCTATTAACATTATCTAAGCCATAGTGAAATGTTAATGTTACTTCACTGCCCTGCACAAGCTGCTTGTCACAGCTCGCCTGGAGGAGACTCACAAGTCCTGCTTGATGTGGCATCGGAGGGTGTTGGGACAGAAGCGGTGATAAATCCTGTGTCCTCTCAGAAGGTGCTAATAATTCAAGATGATGCGGCCAAATGTCACAGGCAACGACAGACCCACTCAAAGGCATGATAAATGCCCCCGACTTTCCTCTTTCCACAAAGAATCTGTATGAAATTTTAAAGCACGATCGACTTGTTGTGGAGCTGTCATTGCCCCCAGCATCATTTAGAAAAAAAGAGGCCTGACACCCATTGTTCAGCTATAAACCATGGTGAATGCAAATGGGTTTCTGTCGTATCTCGCTCACATAAACTCGAGATTTGTGTGTTATACCCTGTCAGAAGTCTTATCAAGAATTTTGGCATATTCTCGGACTCCTGTGACCAAGTGTGGACCTTGTCACATTAGCATGTTAATAAATGTGTTGCATATAGCTGAGGCACGCTAGCCACTTTAGCCACTGACTAAAAAGCTAAACCATATCATAAAAAAGGATTACTATAATACACTAATGACAATAATGAAAATATTAAATTAGAATTATGACGTTTTGTCTTTAGAGTCACTGCAAAGATTGATTATGTCTCTCATTTGCTATCAGGAAGCAAAACAGCAGAGCAGGGGATATTTCCGTATGGTGTCTGGTCTGTGCTGCAGTTCTCTCATGGTGCTCCATAACAGCACACAATAGTATTTCCTATTTGTGCTGCTGCTGTAAGACCACAGTAAAGTACAGTAGTATGTATTTGGACCCGGGGGGGTGGGGGGTGGGGGGGGGGATAAAAGAAATCCACAATTACAAATAAAATCACGTTTGAATTTCTAAGTTTAAACTCAAAGTGACATGGATTTCCCTGCCTCCCTTTTATGCAGGTCTGTCCAATCAATAAATCCACTATAACTCGTTCTCAAGTGTTTCCTGATCTAGCAGCCCCCCCCCATGACAAGCCCTCTGACCGAGCCAAATGCACTCTGTCTCAATAGCCTCTCTGCACCTTTCTACTGTCTTGTGCTTCAGACATAAATGTTTCCTCTTTCAAGGTTTGCAGACAAAATCAATACCCCAAAACAGTGTTGGCAAAAACAGACTCCAGATTTCCATCACTTTGGCCTTTTCTTATCTCACCAGACACAGCCATCGAAGCCTGCTGGTATGCACAAGACGATGTGCAAAATGAACGAAATGATAACTACTTACTGGACTGCTGAGTTCATCCTCCAATACCTTAGGGTGGAAAAGAAACAGCAGAAGCAGTTCACTGCATGTCATCCCATAATGAACATTCTTCGGGTAATGTGGTTAACATTTGGTTGATCCATTGACGTCACTGACGTTCTTATAAATGGCCTTTTTATCAGACTCTAAATTCATTTCTTTACAGCAGGGACGTGGCATTGATAATGCCCCCCTCCAGTAATATGTCTAGTCAGTTAGGCTCTGGATATTATAATAATACATCAGATCCTTTTTGCCAATGTACACAGCTACTACACAGTACAACAGAGCAACATTCCCTGATAGTTTATCGCTGTTAAATTCAGCGTGACTGTTGAGGAGATTTGGAGGGCAACAGCAATGACGTCAGATTAAATGGAGACAGCGTGCGGCCCGTTGCTGACAGCACCATAAACAGCAGCCAGGTGGAACATGGAGACTACTTTTCATGAACAGATGGCTGCTGCTGTTCATGGATGATACACTGTTTTGAGTGAAGACCCGTTATGGCCTTTTTTTGCTGTTCGCCTTAAGCCGATCATTTGAGAACGACTTGGGTTCAGATGAGGTGGAAACATTGGTGAAAACTGATCATGTACTCAAATATTTCAAGCAAAATATTAAAGTAAACCTAGATTTTCTACTACTGAACCAACTTTCATTAGCTACATCATAAAATTCTGAAAAGGTTCTGATACATAAATTCTGCCATCGATTTAGAGAAAATACATTCTCTCAAATGATCGTTCATTTATGATCGTCTGATCATAAATGAACTAATCAGAGATGAATGAGTTCTAATGAGCTAATAGCTGAAATGTACAAACACAACAGAGACATATTTGACAGTTTGCCAGTTCATTCTATGACACTAGAAGAGGCAGAGCCTCCCTTTCAGTCTTTGAGCAACTGCCTCTAACACATGCTTATCCATCTGTCAAACAAACACTACTACATCCAGTGGATGAACAATGGTGGAATGGTAGTAGAAAAACCTAAACATGTCATAAATGACAGCTGACGCCCGAAAGCAGCAATATTACTTGGGGATTAAATTTGACAACTGTGCTATAAGAGAGGATTGTCCTACAGTGCAACTGTCAGATGTTTGCATAGAAGAGTATTTATTGGCAGTTTCCTCTCAAGCACTCTCATGGTTTGCATCCTGATCATGTTTTAATTTCTGTCTTGTTTCTGTCATGTCAAAACACTGAGGCTTGAAATACGAGCCAAAAGGGGGCCGTCAGCTCATCACCATCATCCTTCAAGCTTTTGTGCATTTCTGAGTGCCTCCAATGTTTGTCAGTGAGTGCAGACGCAGCTGGGGCTGTACTCCTGTTCATGAGCCGCTTCTCCCGCATCTCCACAACAAAGCAGAACATAAAGGGGGGAAAAAATAAACCACAGGAGCTGCCAAAGCTCTGAGTGAAGGTAGTCAGAGCAGTATTGGCAGGCTCATGAATCTGTTTAGTCTCCTTCAGCTGTGAATGCTTTCGATGTGGTAAAAAAAAAGTTCTGTGTACCATTTTGGTTGGTTTGCCTTTAGTTTTCCATCTCCTCCACCACTGCTGTCCTCACACACTGTTTTTGCTGTGGTCCATTAGGTCGTCTGTCCACTGCCAGAAGTGACTTTTACGTTTGTCGAAAACGCCCAGTGGAGTGCACATGCTTGAAAGGTTATCCAGTGCGTTGACCCAAAACCCCTTGTTTCTTTTTCTTCCCCCTTTCCTTTCAATCAAGAACTCCTCCTCCTTTGTCATTGTATGTTGGCACAGAGAACAAAACCAGTCTACTGGATGTATTTACGCTACTACCAATAGAAAAGAAAACACTATAACCCTTCACACATTTGCACACACAGAGAGAGAGGGAGAGAGGGGAGCATTCGGGCACAGACATCACGCTGAGATGCAAAACACACAGAAAAGCAAAGCACAAAAACAGCCCAGTGTGAAACCACAATCAGTCCAGTCCTGCATTTCCAATGAGAACTCAATATTTTATGAGTACACCAAAGACAAGTTCGCTGAGGGGAATCCTCCAACTTCAAAACAATTACAACCCTTATCTGTAAAATGAATACATTATGGAACAGGATAAGGAAACAAGGACTTTATTAAAATGTTTCATATATCTACATGCACATCAACAGCAGCTCAGTCATTTTTGCACGTATGCAAATGTTTGGGGCAGGCAGAATGGGTCTAACCTGAGGGCTGATCTGATGCCTTTGACAGGAACCATAGAGCATGGGTGGCATAATGTCCACATGACAAGTGTTCAGACATCACAGCAAAGATAGCATACATATAAGGAGGAATTCCCTTGAGAACATTGTTCACTCTCCGTGAGACAAGCTCTGCCCTCTCCATCCATCCATTATAAATGGAGTCTCGCATTACCCGTATACCTCATCCCTTTCTTTGGGCAGTCAGCGTGAAATATTCACCTGTTCCACTTCTGCAGTAAAGTGAGGGATTAATGGAAATAGAAGAGCTGAGGGAGCTCCTGTCTCCAGCTCCTGAAAAAAAAAAAAAAAAAAGATCTGAAATGCTCATCCTCAAAGGCCCTCTTATCGTCCCATTATACACACACCCTATTTGTATCTGTCAGACCCATTTCGTAACTAGGTACAGCATGTAAACCTTCAAGAAAAGTCGCTAAATGTGTGTCCATTTTATAATCAATACTTGACAGTAATTAAATGAACCTAATTCAAAAGAAGTCATATTTGTATTGAACAGCTTGACTGCATAAAGGAGAGTCATTGATTTCAAGTCGAAACCTGTTGTTTTGGACAGTGACCGGTGGATCATCATTAAATCTCAGGGGACACACTACCAGCAGAGAAAAAAAAGAGGGTAGGATATGGAAGAACCATGTGCCCAAAGAAATACACCTTTACTTCAGCCTACACAATAAATAGAGGCTGAGGAAAGGAATAATCCTCGAATACTGTGTTCGTATTTTCTTCCAGCCCAAGAAAATAAATACAAAGCAAATCAGATGTAAGTACAAATTCAGCAGTTTTTGTTGGGCCATAAAATGCAGTTTTAACTGAATTTGCATTTTGTATGAATACTGTTCCTAGTTGGAGTCAGAGTAGAGGACACAGAGAACAGGGAAAGATGGAAATTGATGATTCGCTGTGGCGACCCCTGAAGAGAGGAAAAGCCGAAAGAAGAAGAAGAAGACTGTTCCGCAACTACAGAACAGCGGACCACCATATCTTTCGGGTTGTGATTATCGTTGTTAGCATGACAAACAAGCCATAATGTTGTCAGAGAGCGTCCACGTGGATGAATTATACCACATATGAAGACATGGTGTCTATGCAAATAAAATGCATGTGATTTTGAAACCATCTGCAGAGTGCTGTAATCTACCATGAACAGACTATTTCTGTGTACACCAAACTGTTCCGTTCTACCGTTGTCTGATTAGATCCTATTTAGTCTGCTTTGTGCATGCAAACTGTTCTTGTGACAACTTGTAACAACAATGCCTGGAATATACAGGATCAGTATGTTGTGTCGAGACTCATTCATGGAGCCGGTCTTTTCAGTCATGCAAAGTTGTCACTAGATCAGTCCTTTAGATTGTGGTTGTAGGATCACAGATTTTCTGATCTGCCCTTCCTGACTCACCATCGACCGCTGCATTTTCTCAGCGAGTTTTCCCAAGAGCGAGCCTGCTGTGAGCAAAGCATGCCTCCTACATTTCAGCCTGTTCATCCGATGAGGACGGAGAACAGGGCTGTTTGCTTGCCCTCACATATGATCCAAGATTATTCTATGAAGCAGGAGCTCTCCCCAGAGTTGGGCTTTCTCGATGGTGCATGCACACGGGATGAAATAGATGCCTGGGAGTCTCTGTCGAACCCAAGTTTTTCACAGCTTGGTGTTAATGGAAGCTCAGACAGTGAGCTCAGACCATGTTGGAGCTGTTGATGCTCAGTAAAGGAAACTAATATGGGAGCGATGCCTAATGCTGATGATAAAGTCTCCCTCGACAAAAAGAACTGGCGTTACCCTTGAGAGACCTGACTGAATGTAATTACACAGCACAATGAAGGACCTTTGTGTACATTCACAATTTCAGAATGAGATTTTAAAAACTCTGTTGGCCTCTTGAATCGAATTTACACATCCACTGTGAATATAAAGTTGAATTTTCCTTTCACAGTGGACGTGTTTCATTTGCATCAGTTCTTCATATTAAGTATCAACCATCGACCACACTGCTCTTTGGTATTGACCAATGGAAAAAAAGAAACATGTTGCACTAACGATAACCTGACTAAACTTTTTCATTGTTTTCTTACAAATTACAATGCCATTTGAATGGGCATGGTGCAGGCATGGATTTTTGCCACATTAGAACTGCTTGTATCCCTTTGGTTACCGAACGTCAACAGTAAATCATTGCTGTATTTGGGCTCGGTGTCCACTAACTGGGTGTTGCTACGCAGATCACCACATTTATCACGTTCATGCACCGAAGCATTTGTTCACAAGTGCAATACTTGTGTTAATTCTGTCTCTGAAATGTGTGTGCATGTTTTGAAAGCTGCCTGTTTAATATGGTAATTCAGTTCTGAGAGGGGCATTCTCTGAGAAGGGATACTATTACCAGACTGCTTGAGCACAGCATTATTGTCATATTAGCCATAATTACAGATGGAAAAGATTTTTTGTCAAATGATTTTTTTTCTAGAGTATGTTCAGATGCAAAATTGTGTTTACCGGCTTGACAAAAACAAGTCTTTCATCTCGTGCCGATAAGAGGGTGATTTGTGGTCCACTTGGTGGCCTCTCCTGTGTATTTGCAGGTCTGATCTCCTCTCTGCATTGCACTCTCCATCTTCTGTTTGATTAATGCCAGTGCTTTCCTGTGCATCATAGTTAGGATGAAGAAAAGGCCCCTGATAATGGCTTTTCACCCTACTCCGTGCGTCTCAGTGTCGGGAGGAGATGGATGTGAGGGTGGGGAAAGGAAAGCGGTAAAGCAGAACCTCCTATTCAGTTAGAAGCATGTTTACATAGATCTTCATATATGGATTAGTGATCCCAATCAGTAGTATGTCATCCAGGATAATACTGTACATCATTGAGAACTATGACTGCATGTGGATGATAATTGCATGACACGAGCAGAAGCAATAATCTGAACGTTTACTTCAGGTGGTATGTAGTAATTTATAGAAGTCAATTTAAACATTAAAAATTAAATCACTTGGGTCAGCGTGCCAATATGAATG
Organism: Centriscus cristatus; assembly: GCA_037832705.1. NCBI lineage: Eukaryota > Metazoa > Chordata > Actinopteri > Syngnathiformes > Centriscidae > Centriscus > Centriscus cristatus. Next base: position 17,400 of record JBBMJM010130901.1, read on the forward strand.
TAACTGAAAACTCCTTTGCATCGCGCATTTCATCTCAGTCACTTGTCGCACATTTATCATTATCATATTCTTGATGAAGGATGTAGATAAAGATGGGATGCTCAGCCAATCAATACTTTTGGCAGAGTCCTCGGCAGAGTCCTCCTCTTGTATTACCAGAAGGATTTCATGGATGCACATTCAGCATATTCATCCATCTGATGTCAGTTCATGCTCCTCATATCCAAGTAGTAGCTGAGAAGCGCAGGCTCTGGGCCTCTGCGGGTTTGTGAGCTGAGACAAGGCATTTGTGCATAATTAAATATCACAGGAGCAGGAGCATACTGCAAAACTCAAATGTGTAATGTTGCTGCAAAAAGCAATCTTGAGAAATCATCGCTGAATTAAATCCACTTTGCATGTGAATCGTGCACGAATTTAAAAGCATGTTCAGATCAGATGTTAGCATAAGCTAACATCTACACAGAAATACTGTATAACAACTGATTAAATAAATGGAGGTATGACTTTCATCCATATTTAAATAAAATCTATTACCTGTCATTTATACTGTACAAGAAACTTTATTACAATTGCAGTACAATACTTTCACACACACACAACAGAAATTGTCTTTATACTTCCAGATTTAGTCCAACTACACGGGCAGAGAGCACCCACATTCAAGGATTTCACTTGCTGAGCTGCCTGACTCGACGCTCGCACACATGAATGGAATGAGATCTAACCATTGCTACTGGATCATTATTCATGCATCAACGGCTCCTCTTGATTTATATGTTACGATTTCCATCATTGTTTGATCCGGTCGCAGAGAAGCTGACAGCTGAAAGCAGAGAAAGGATGGAAGTTGAAAAGTGTCACTGGAAGAGCGGCGTGCGAAGGAAACACTCGAGTGTGGTGGCTTTGATCAGTCTGCAATGACTAAGGTTTTCTGGGTTGGAGGTAGTAAATTGGCACTTGTCTCCAGATTCCTACACCGTGCAGTGGTTTCTCTACAGCCAGTGCACATGGCCTCCATTTTCTGCTTGATCTCTAAGGCAATTTGTAACAATGACGCTCTTAAAACTGGTCCCTTCACAACCAATTAGTATCCCATGGCATGACATTCAATCATGATTGTGGCGACAATGCAGTCAAATTGAACATAGTAACAGAAACATACTGTGCAAACACAAAGATGCATAAACTGCTTCTTTAATTCGAAGAAGACGACATTCACTGAGCTGTTGAGTTCAGGTTACATTGCAATCGGTTGCCATCATGATCATCAGCACACGCTGTCGCTCAAGGATTCTCCACATTTCTGAACAACATTGTAATACAATCAATGGTGTAGATCACTTGATAATCCTAGAGGCTGTGTACATCAGGCCTTAAGGCCTCGACAAATCTCCAGAACAGCTCTCGGCATTTGCAGAGGCCTCGACTAATTAACTGTTATTGCAGGTTTGTTTTAAAAGACTAAGTCCATCCCATGCAAGGGTCCTGGTGTGAAATAAGTTTTCTGCTAGGCCCCAGCATGCTGCACCTCAAAAACCTCAAGCAAAATGCTCCATTTATATTTGTTTTCCCTGACCCTGAAAACAAGCCTTTATGAACTCTATCATGTAACTTACAGTTGCATCGTCCATGTCACCTCATTTTCTTTTTCCTTACTTGTTGACCAGTCGATGATCAGCTTCATTTTTAGCTTGCTGCTAAACAGACATTGTCCATGAATTAAAAACGTCAGCCCAACAAGTTGCAATGAAATCCAAAGGAGAACCGCTGAGCATGGCCTCTATGAAAGTAGTTACATTCAGGACAGCAGAGAATGCTGCAAATGAATGTCATTGCTTGTTTGTATTGTGGCGTCAAAGGAAAAGGCCACGTTCCTGCTAGAATAATGTGAAATGCATTAGTACCACTACATGAAATAGATTTGTTCGTTCCTGCTGTTTAGGTTGTAAGGGTCAATAGCGAGAAAATACACATTAAGAATATCGACTTATGTATGCGGAATGGGGTTCTTTGTGGTTTACTCTGACAGTTGATGAGGCATGAAATTCCACTGACAGGTCTAAAAGGCCTACTCTCAAATGTTGCACTTCTAGGAGATCAACATTGGAACAGATGTGTCGATGGTACCTAATGAATTTATTTATCCCAGTTTTCTCTTATGATACACGTTTCCACTCCCTAAACAAAGTAAACTTAATTGAAAAACTAAACTAAAATCTGTAAACTCATTTTGCCACTTGACTGCTTTGTGTTCGTTCGATGCATGTCTCTTTGATTTCATATGCTAAGATAAAAAAAATGAGCACAATGCTCTCCACTCCCTTGATTGTCCACGTGGAAACAATAAACAGCATTTACTCAACCGAACAGTAGGAAGAAGATGAAATGCGATGTACTGATGATGGGGCATGGGCAAACCTGAAGCCTATGGGACTGCACAGATGTAGTCCGTTATTACCGAGAAGGTTTAGTGTGATATACAGTGGTAGCTGCTTTGTGCACGCTGCCAATATTGGATATTTATGTGCTATTGCAGTAATGTGCTTTGCCATGGCGTATGCAGTTGGCAGCAGTTCTATTTATGTCGTGCAGTATTGAGTTAGGAAATATCTCAGGGTAGCATATGGTCAACAGGGCACAGTCTTCCTCCATGAGTTAATTGGGTGTGAAAAGACATGAATAAGATTTAGATCCGTCACTTCAGCAGGGGAGAAAAGAGGAGCTGCGGGGTGTGATAATAAATGGAACCTGCACACTGACAGGTGGGATTAGTAGGTGCCAGTGGGGTTTAATACGACACTGCATCATGTGGCAAAGCCTTATCTAGATCGAAACCATTACATTGTGCCAGCTTAAGAGTCGGTATCAGCATCTGGTCACTTGTGAAACGAATTGAAGCTGGTGTTTCACAATAAGTCAGTTTATAAAGATACATAGGAGAGTGCCACACTCCTGTTGCTACACTTAGACCTTCATAAAAGCTCCGGCTAACAGATTTTTAGACACATTTGAGCAAAAATGCAAGTTTCCAAGCACAAATTATAATAGATTTATAATAATTAATCGATTTCCCTAGCAATGATAATTATAATAGATTTCCCTATGAATGAGCTAATTGAATTTCCTTAGGCAGTGCACAAGATGACTATTAACACTGCGCTGAGCCTTTCTTAAAAGTGTGTAATTTTGTCAACATTTGAAAGTAAGTTCCGATTTGCAGGACCAAGCAAATTACGTGTTTTATACATGTGTCTTCTTCAAGCCCTGTGCAATGGCAATATGTCAATTTGATTACACCTGGATTTACACTATACAATATCCCTGTAAATTTCCCGTCCCCAACGAGTCGCAGCCCAATTTGCATACTCGTAGACGGCTCGCAGGGTCGTGCGCTTTCCTAGGGGCACACTGCCAGTGAGGGGCAAATACAATGGAACTATGGGTCAAAGTGGACCATAGATGATAATGTGTGTACAGTTTCATGCAATAAGAGGCAAATCTACCTTTCTAATGGATAGCTGATGCCTAAATGATGCAAAGATAAATGCAGAAATCGGATGTAAAAAATTTCTATGATGACGCATTTGCAGCTTTGATCCAAGATGTTCAGTTACACATACGTGTCAGGCAAGGAGAGAGGGAAAATAAACCATTGTTCTAAATTGTTTAAATCTCATTCTCTGCTGACTGCCACAAAGCTGGTGCAGTACCTCCATTGGAGGTGGTGAGGCAGGTGTTCCAACCCATTTCCATAGTTTTTGTTCAACTCAAGGTGAGTGTTACTTATTTGTTCACGATGCGAAATCTTCCAGGCACAAATTTCCTGTTGACTCCCCAGTTGACCCAGCCTTCTAGTTATTTGAGGCCAACACCACCCTCTCACATTAATCATCACATTGTGGCTTGTCAAGGCCAGTGGCAAGTCACAGCCACTCTGCCAGGAGTGATTTAAATTGCTTTACTGGTCATCCCGTTGGCTGGAAATGTGAAGGAAACCCTGGTGGCAAAAGCCATTGACCTACCCTCCTTGCTGTGATGCTGTTGTGTCAGAGAGGTCGACAGCCTGACCGGTGACTGGAGGCATTTGATTAAAGCCTCTGCCCCGTTTATAGGAGGAGGAATAATACCAGATGATGGGACTTAGTTTGACTTGTGGGGTTAAAAACATCAACTTCCCCCAGGGAGCTTGGTCCAAAAAGAGAAACAGACATCCTGTGCACTTATACTGCTACACTGGCAAAGGTCAGAGCGTCAATAGGACCTTCGGTAGTAATGGACTAAGAATAAGTTCAAAGGTCAAATGTCAATCCCAAATAAACAAGTAGGATTGAGGCTTGTAGAGAAACCTACAGTACCACTTACCTCCACTGGCAAATGAAGAGCTCTGCAGTGTCTCTGATGTAATTTTGTTCAGGAAAAAAAACGTGAAACGTAATATTTGTTATTGTCCTTTTAGTTTCATACTTCATGTCATTCATTCCATTTCTGCTTCTTTAGCAAATGACCGTGGTATAGGCAGGTTAATCAATACATAGGCAAACACGTTCTTGGCCCCCCATGTCATGTCAACAGTTACCGCACACCTCTGCGTTGATTAACCCTGAACAAATTTTAAAGTGTAGCTTTATATCTTGACCTTGTAGCAGTGATCCAAGGGTTAATTCAAAGCAGCAGCATCACTCCAATAGCGCTAACAATTGTTAAGAGATTTGTTTGGTACGGCTCAGGCTGGTCCTGTAGCGATGAGAAGATGGCTGCATCCCTGTCAGTGTCCTTCGGTAGGACACGAAACTCTAATGAAATGGTGATGAGCAGGTTATCAAACCAGGACATAGACGTCGCAATCAGAATGTGAATGTGTGTAAGAATTGGAGAATAATGGACCACTGTGAAAAGAATTTCTGATGAGTTGTGTAGTGGAGGTAGAAAGGCGTGATATAAACACACCCCATTTACCATTACTGTGTCAGGTTCTGTCGTAAACTAAAGTCATTTCTGTACCCAACCAGTTTGACTGCTGTGAAAAGTCCAGTGAAACATTCCTTAATGTGCTACGATGCAAGGATTGAGTTGGTGGGTAATTATTGCTCTGAGTGATCGCTCATCCCACCTCATTCTCTTCCTCTACAGCTCATCAAAATAAAAAGCCTCACCCTCACCTGGCGTAGTCTGAGCTTCCTAGCGACTCAGCGAAATTTCGATTTATCCGCGTTCCTTCCTCTTTTGTCTGTGTACATCAGAATAAAATCTCATTTTCTTCCATCCTGCCTCTTTTATATTGCTTCCTGGTCACATTTGTAGGACTCTGCCCTCATCTTGTCTCAAACATAGACTAAGTCACTTAACAGCTGAACAATTATCATCATGTCACTGAGCTTGCAACAATGTGTCATAATTTCAGAGTTGGACAACGTGACTGGCCCACAGTTTTTCCTTCCAGTCAGCGCTCCACAGAGCTGTGAAACAACTCTCCAACCATACCCCTGTCTCAAGGCTGCCAACAGGCTTTTGAGCTCTGCATGTTGCACAGCATCAATTTCCATCCCCGGATACTCATTTCAGAAACGATCAGTATGGAAATCAAATTGCTGCATGGCTGTATATTTCACCCCAAAACATGACACAGCTTTGATTACCCACAATCTCATCGAGATTACCACACAGCCCCTTTAACTGGAACTGGCATATCAAATGCCTCGCTCATCTCAAGTTTGTCCCAGTGGCAATTCTGCCTGTGGACAGAGGAGAGACACAAGCACATCCTGGTTTCCAGCGTTACAGTCAGCTCTCCCCAGAGTTAACCAATCAATACAGCAACGGGAGATCACAGAAGAGAGAAGTGGGAAAGGGTTTAACACTTGGGGGTTTTTTCCTCCCCAACGGGAGACCACCACTGGAAGAGCTCAGGCCTTGTGGGAGTATTGGATAGCCTACCACTATATAAACCAGAAGAGGGAAAAAAAACACAAATAGCTGTACAGTTGTAGAGTTGTGAAGGGTCCAACTGCAACAAAATGGAACAGTAGTGTCCCCTCTCAATGTATATTACTCTCCTACAGTGTCACTTTGTTATTTATGCCTTTTTTTGTGGGCAAGTCGTTTAGAATCAGGATTTAAAAAAATGTTTTACTATGCAGCATCCGTATCATCTTTCTCTTCAGAGCACAGTTCATCTGGAAACCTCACAGGTCCTACTTGTGGGATAATTGTATATTAATTTTAAGTAACAGAATCATCTGGAGTGGCTCATAATGAAAGGTCTATTGCTGCATTTCCCTTCTGATGGCATCTGCCAAAGTAAATTAGTCCGTTTTCTTAACAATACACAGTCACCTGCAGCAGGAGATGCTGTATGAAATGTCTATTTTTCATCTCAAGGAATCAAAAGGGCCATGTTAATTACAGACAATCAACACTATTACTTATGACAAAACGTGACAAAGATGGTTACGTTTGTTGACGATGCACCCAATTACAACAGTACAGCAAGTACAATGACAGGGATTCTCGTTATAGAAATTGACCACACGCACTGAAACATGACTTCCTTGACGGCACTGGTCAACAAACCTGAATCCAGAAAGTCAGGTAGAAACATCTGAAGTTGATGTGTAATAAGACAGGAATGATCACAGAGATAACTTTCACTCTGTTCAGTACATCGCAGTCCCTCGGTGAGCCTTTGTACCAACACCTTTGACACATTGCGAGAGAAAACCGCTGACATTAAATCACTCTTAAGCAGACGGCCGATGTCTCTTGAGTCACTGCTTGAACAGCACTACAGCCCTGCATCAAACTATCGTAGCCCCCTACCCGACTTCCTCATCCCCTTCACAACCACCATTCCTCCACTCTTGAACCTCCCTTTGCGGGATATCGTCTGTATTTTTCATACGCCTCCTTCAGCGATATAAATTGCTGGATACATCAGTCGCTATCACATGTACCCTGGAGAGAGACACAGGGAGCATGAAGGATGGAGAAAACACATGCTGAGAACAACCTTGTTGTGTTGCCGGAGAACATGTGCATAAGTATGTGCAAGCACACGTCTGTGTGTGTGTGTGTGTGTGTGTGTGTGTGTGTGTGTATATACTGTATTTGACAAACACTCATCGTATGTATATGCAGTGTGGGTATATACACTCTCAAGTTATTTGGGAGTGTATGATCTTCTCATCCATCTTTCTAAATGTGTGTTTTATGTACCACATACGTCTGTGTAAAGGTGTTCATGTTGGCTTTTGGGAGATGTGTGCGTGTGTGTGTGTGTGTGTGTATGTGTGTGTGTGTGTACTTGAGGCAATCTGAATTTATCAGCACGTGTCAGCAGTGGGTGTTTAAAGACATGAGGTCAGTTGGTTGAGGGCGTTTTTCAGCTTCATTTTCCACAGTATTGGAAAGATCAAATGGATTCGGCGGAGAGACCCTTGTTGCAACTAACACTCCAGCATTTTACTGTGGAAATGCCAAAGACTAAAGAAGAGCATGGGAACGAAGGCGAGAAG
>JBBMJM010130902.1:0-12595 GCA_037832705.1 Centriscus cristatus
GTGTGTGTGTGTGTGTGTGTGTCAGCAGAGTACTTTGGATGGATGAACAGCTTCCTGCAGGCTATGTGGCTCTGAACCCAAACAGACAACAAACATACTGAGGCTTCAGTGACCAGTCTGAACACCACTGAAACACTTCTCCCAATACAAAACTTATAAATGAGTCTATTGTCACGTGCGTTGTCCACCATCCACCAACCATCACATAAAGTAACAGCCGTCTGCTGGTGAATGTGTGAACTTTTTTCATATGAAGTACATATCCTATTATTATATTAAATTATCATCACAACAATCTATCAACTGTCACACCGATCCAGATCAAACACACGACCTATGAATCTCATCTACGATGTTTATATCGACCTTTTCCAATCGACCTGTCCCATCACGCCGATGACAATCTGCTTTATAGGGTCAGTATTGATACTCATCTGGTGGACCAGGTCAGTGCAGCTCTTCTCTTATCAATGTTTGGAACGGTGCTAAGAATGTTTTCTTGTGTCTAAATCCAGATCATGAGAATTCTCCTGGATTCATCACTCACATAGTTCAGTTTGAAATGAACAAGAGGACACGTCTGCATAATATTGAAATATTTCCAATCACATACCAGGTTTCATGATTACATTGAACTCAGAGGACTGAAATCAACTAAATGTGCAAGGAGACTTTGTTTGGTTCGTAATGGACATTCACCAGGAATAAAAACAACAGCAAATGTCACATCATGTTCATAGTCCAAGTCAACTACAAATATACTGAATATGTGTACAGTCCTCAACACACAGCGCAAACAGCAGGGAAATTCTTCAGGTAGAAACAAAAACGGATGCAATGCCACACATGATAACACCCCACTCAACTGACAGCGATTAACTGGCAGAAACAATTCAAAGCACGGCTGGTTGAAGCCCTGCGAACGCTGCACGTCGTCTTTCCTGGCGCTGCTGGCCGCCTACACACACACAGAATACGGAATATTGTTGACGTGATCCATCCCCCCATCTTCCACTTACAGTGTCTCTGTCAAGTGGTCAAAAATGATCACTTGTCACCGTCTAGCCCCCCTCCTCTTTTCTTCATCTGACCTCTCAACAGGTAAAAACATAGAACTGTTATCACAACAAATCGGAACCCAATCAGATCACAGCTGTAGTCCAGTGGTTTCTGTGTCATGCTGTGAAGGGGGATAGGGTACTGTACCCTACATGAAATGGATTCTTCATTGGCCCACTTCAAAGAACTCACAAAGGTTTGGTGGAATCAGTGTGGTAGTTTTACAAACATATTGCTGAACATAGTGTTGTCTATTGTGTGACTGTCTTGTTCTCTTTTCTCCTGCTGTCACCGGTGCACCGGTGGGACTATTTCACAGCTGTCCCATCCTTCTCCTTGCAAATCCCTGAGAACTGAGTTCTCCCAGTCCTGATTCTGACCCCAACAGCCATCGAAAAGAACTTCAATCGAGGTCAGATCTGAACCCTAAAAAGGAGTCTCAAACGCAAACCAGGCAAAATGGCTTCAAGCACGTGCACGCGCTTACATGGACAGTGCTGGAGACGAGCTCGTTAATTAACTGGAAGCTCTTATGAGCTCCAGACCAGGCTTTAACCCCCGTTACTCCGTGACACGCCACGACTCTCACGCACACACGCATGCACGCACACACACACACACACACACACACACACACACACACACACACACACACACACACCTGTGGCCAAATATACCATCGCCATAGGAGCTAGCCTCACGAGGATTCAGCCGTTATCGACATCCGGTTAACTTTTACCCCCGGCGATAACCGGACAACTAGTTAGCCGCAAAGCGCACCACGAGGCTAGCTGGCTAATTGGCTAACTAGCCAACTAGGCTCGTTTAGCTCCTTTAACTTACACCTGCTAGGCATTGCATGCTGCTTCTCACCGTTCGCCGGTTGATTCGTGCCGTTGACGCGAGCAGCCCAGTCGGTGCTGGAGAACGGAGCCACGGGAACGCGTCTGTCGGGACTCCGGCTGGTCGCGAGCGTGCCGCCTCTCAGGACAAAACTGTCAGTGGCATGCGGACGGTCAGGGGCGGAGCTACGTCAACGTAAACAACAGGTTGTCCGCCATGAGTGACACCCACTTGGTTCCCACATATTTTTTTCCACCGTCTATCTCGTCCCAGTTTTCCATTATACATAAATAAGTGCCTTGTTGAAGGTTTTATGTGATTAGAAACTTGATTCCTGTCCCCATGTGAGGACAGTTCCTGCAAAATATGAAAGGCTTGAGATTCCCCCCCTCCACACACGCACGCGCGCGCGTGCATACACACACACACACAGAGTAGTGGCATAAGGAAGTATCTTGGTGGCCTCTAAACATACAGTGACACCATCTGTTGACCTGTAACACCACGACACAAATACAAATACTGAGTACAGCACTGACCCAGATCACGCTGGTACAGAAAGAAGAGACAAACACACACGACCCTGATTCACTCATTGTCTCACTGTCTTGTTTATTCATTGGGTATTCAGGGCACAATGAGACAGAAGCTTCTAAAACACACTGTGTTCCTGTGTGGAAGGAATAAAAAGATGATGTAAAAACGGCCATTTAATTTTGTGCCTATATTATATATATATAGGCACAAAATTATATTTAAAAGATATTAATATATATTAATTAATAATTTGATTTATATATATATATATATATATATATATATAATACAATTATATAATATATATAGTCACATATATAGGTGTGTGTGTGTGTGTGTGTATATATATATATACACCTATATTTCAGCATTAACATGGCAGTAGTTAAGACTAAGTAGTTAAACACAAAATTTCCACATATGTGAGAGGCACCTGTCGCTGTTATGAAAAACTCCAGTTCAAATGTATTGTAGGAAAATGTTTCTATATGTTGAATGAAGCGCTTTATATTGGTGCTGGGTGAATGGAAGTAAACACTGGACCTAATTTCTTCTCCAAACTTTAAAAGAAATAATAAACTTCCAGAAATGCTCTTTATTAACTGCTAATGTTGGGAAAAAACATCACCAGTTTGTACCTGAATGCAGCAGTGTCAGGATCTGTGGTCGTATGGATCATGTTTCTGAAGAAGCTTTACCACACACATCAGAGTAAGAAGCTAACTAGCAGAATAAATCTACAGCTTTATACAGTTACTTTCTTATACAAGTATACAAAACATCTCAAATGTTTTTTAATGTGTGTTACAACAGGTTTGTTCATTCAAAACACCGTATTAGCCTGTTAGTGAGATAACACCACATTGGTCAAAAGTTCTTCTATTTATAAAATATGTACATGCCCCTTGATGTGGGTTCACCAAGACCTTCTGTTTCAGTGTCCTCTGAATTACGAGGCAGACGTTTAATTGTGTAGACGTATCGGAGAACTGCATCGCTTCTGATGATTTATGATGACTGGATCTTGCCCGTCTCACTTATCTCATCTAAGACACTGTTAACATCACTGAATTCTAAGCTCATTTCTGAGACGACATTCATTCCTTCATTCATCTCACCACTTGCTCCGGTTATGGGTCCCAGTTATACTGGAGGTGATCCCAGCTGCCAGTGGGTGAACGGCAGGGACACCCAGAATGAGTAAAAAAGATAAGACAACCATTCACACACACACCTACGGGCAATTTAGAGCAACCAATTAACCGTGGCATGTTTGGGAGGTGGGTTGAAACGCCAGAGAACCTGGAGAGAACTCACACAAGAAGTGGACCTCGGACCTTCTTTCTACGAGATGACAGCGCTAACCACTGTACCGCTACGTCGTGATCAGCAGTGGGCACAGTGACACATAGAGGCTGGAATGGAGAGAACAGCAACACACTGGGGGAACTGAGACCGTTCTGATGAACTCCTTTCAACGACACTGTTATCTGCAGGCGAAAAACAACTATATAAAGAACACAATGTAAGAAGCTTAATGTGTGTGAATCCAACATTTAAGATGAATAAAAATGAAGCTGCTGATATTTTTTGTAACTTCCTTCCTGGAAATAACTTAGCTTGTTCAGGAGGAATCAAATAAAACAAGAAAACAAAAAACGTGTGCCAATCTTGTCTTAGCATATTTCATGTTTGACACCATCACCTTAAAATAAGCTCTGCAAAGAAATGTGTGAGCACACAGCCTTTGACCACAACGTTCTCTGTTGATGGAGAAAAACTGACATCTGCCAAAACAAAGTACATACGTTATCAGTCAGTTGTAAAGGTTCCTGTCTGAGTGGTCTGTCTGTCTTAAAAATGTATTAAAACAGTTCTCAGATCTCCTACTCAGAACAGAATGACTTAAATACTTCTCAGTTCAGTTGTGGAAATCTGCTTGAATTAACCTTAATCCATGTTTGGTGGTGATCAGTCACTACAAACATGAATTACATTTACAAAAATACAATCCAAAATGATCAATCAGTCCTGAAATGTGTCATCACCTTGTGGTCAGAGTCAGCATCTTCTGCTAAAGAAATGTTTACGTTCTATTGAAACAGAGATCACGCCCACTTTGTCCACCGGGGGGGAGGGGAGGGGTTGTGTCCATGAGGTCAACAAGTGACCGGTTTTCCCACTGTGAGTGTGTGCGTGTGCATGCTGGCAGTCGGTCTGTCTTTTCCCAATTAGCAAGCAGGAGCTCCAGCAGTCAAAAGTGTGAGGGGTGGAAGGGGTCAGCGGCAGACTGACAGATGCCTCACTGTGCAAAGATCACGCAGGAGCCGCCGTATTCGCTGTTTCAGCTGCGGAAGGCGTGATAAAGGATCAGGGGGCTCAAGTTCGCCCGAGTGGTCTAACCAGGACTCCAGCACTGCAGACACACAGAGATGCTGTGAATGTTGGGATTCAGTGTATGCGTGGATACGTGGTGAACGTGTGTGTGTGTGCATTACCGTCCAGGTCTTTCTCGATCAGGTCCATCCTGGCACTGATCTGGTGGTGAAGGGACTCGACGTGCTCCAGCAGGTTGAGCTGACACTCCAACATAGATGTCTGTGTTGGTGTGTGCTCCTCACAGTTGGCGTGTGCACACATGTTGGACCTTTTTGTGCTGCTGTCACCTCGGGTTTCTTTGCCTGTGTTGTTCGCTGGCACTGCGGTGCCAGTGGGAGGGTTGACAGCCTCCTCCTGCTTTATTTCCTGCATATTGACCAAAGGTTTTAACAGGTCAATCCCGACTTCCACAGAACACAACACAAACCCATCGACAACCTCACAAATACATTGTTAACTTTATTTGTTAACTCAGGTGAAGGAGTGCAATCGAACACTTTTTATTCATTATTTCATACCAAAATATTCACCCTCACACTAACAAGCACAGATGAATAAAAATAACTTCCCAGAATGAATTTCCAACTGGATTCAGTGGTATCATAGCAACAGAAGATCTGTTAAATACTGAGAGTGAGCCAACTCAAAAATAACCAGGGTCCACAATGTTTCAGGTTCAGGTTAGAACCCGGGAAGAGACATTTAGCCTCTGATCAATAAGAAGTTACCATGGATACGGTACATCAATATCTGCGGTTATGTTAGTGCATCATTACAGAAGCGGCAGACTCATTCAGGGTCATTTAGAAACAATTGCTCGAACAGCTTCAGTCCCGGCACAAAGCTGAAGTCCCACACAACATTCAGCAAATCTCACATCTGCTGCTTCCTCACTGACTGGCAAACCTCCCAAAGGTCTCACTGTCTTATTTAGTTTTAATATCCATGTGGATGAAAAATAGCAAGTGAACCTTAACAGGAAGGGTCAGAGGTCACAATCTACAGGAGCTAATGTTAGAATCCCAAGCAACGATCTCAGGATCTCTTTGGTTCCACAGAGCAGACAATCGGTCTTTACTGTGCAACAAGAGCAGCAAAAAAACAGAAGAGGAACAAAAAGTCAAGTTGCATTGTACCTTCCATTCAGAGTTCAGTTCCTGCTTCACTCCTTTTTCTCTCCCCTCTGCTTTTTCCCAGGATGCTCCAGGTCTCTGGTAACAGTGCTCACTGCTTACGTAACTCACTGGCGTCTCGCCTCTCTGACCTGCTGCCAGCTTGTGCCCCTGCTGCAATCTCCATGGCAACCGCCAGAGCTGCAGATCAGGGTGTGATGGTGACCTGCATGGAGAGATGAACTAGATGAATCCTTCTGTAATCACAAACAAACAGAAGCTGACAGAACTTCACTCACTGCAACAGGCTGATCTTGAGCTGCAACCCGCTGAGGACCTGATTAAGGCCGTGCGTGTGCCCAAGGAGACCAGTGGTGTGTGAGATCTTGGAGGAATTGACCTCAGAATAGTTCTCCTTAACGCACGACAGGCCAAACATGTGACCGGATGTCATGGAATCAGGCTCTGACAGGTAGCGCTGAGTGCGTCTCCATCCTATGAAATAAGTAGCTGCTTAAACCGATGGTCCATTTTTCTTAAAGCTATTAAGAAAAATGGACCATGTCAACTGAAACTTGTGACAACAGTAAGGTTGAGTAAAGGGACATATGAGCATCAGAAGACAGACTGTCTGTAGAATCTGTTTGAAATGGGTCCAGTTTCTTACGGTTTAACCCTGCAAGTTTAAAAAAACAACAACAATCCTACCTGAGGTGTGTCGACAGTAGTAGCAGGTGTAGTTGTGTGGGACGTTGTCTTCATATAGACCCATACAGGTGCCGTGCTGCCAGCACAGACACGATTCACACTACAGACAAAAAGTGAAATCCACCATGTCATCTGTGCACATCTGCCATCATTGGAATGTCAGTTGTTGTGAACTGAAACTAAAACACTGGTCTCAGTCTCATTTGATAAACTGTGGTGAGACCCTCTTTTACCTGGATCATGAAGTCGTTCTCCTCGTCCACCTCACACACACACCTCACCATCTCACACTCGTCCATCTCCATACCGACGGGCCAAGGCAGCGTATCCTCTCCGCTCTCAGCTGTCAGCGTTGACCAGTCACTGCCGTCGTCAACTGATAGCAGAAGCGTCTTAAGTAAACACCAACATCTGACTAATGTCGAATACTTCAACACAACACAGATGAGCTCATGAGTTGGTGCGTGTGACATCCCACCATGTGTGTGTGAGATGGGGTGTCCAGTGGAGAGCTTCAGTGTGATTGGAGGCTGATCTGAGTTCTCATCATCACTGCTACAGAGCCCTAATGACATGAAACAAACATTCATATGCGTGATTGTTATTTCTCTGAGGGTAATAGGGTAGGGTCAGAAATAACGTTTGACAATGACAGGCTGCTCATCACCTGACTGACTTTTCTTCTTCTTCTTCTTCTTCTTCTTTAGTTTTACTCTCAGGAAGTTCTTCCTTTCCCTCCTGTCGTGTGACAATTTGTCCCTTCCTTCCTCTCTCTTGATGTCTGAGGACAAAGATGTTTTAAACTTTATAAAGGATCTCACTTTAGGAGAGTGTATGTCCTGATTTACCGACCTGTTCCCATGGTGTTGTGCTCTCTTTCGTCATGGTGATAGGCGCCACTCTGCATGTCATTCTTTCTGTCCATCAGGGACTCACCCCCCTCGGAAGATGACCGTTTTCTCCTGAAACAAACCAGGTCAGGATGCTCCAGTTAACCTCCCACAGACTCCCTGACAGCAGCACTTCTGGGATGTGAGCAAACAACCTACCTCTGAGTCACGTGCTCACTACCGCGTTCTTCCAGCTGCTGGTCGGAGTGGTAGTACTTGATATGGTAGTGCAGCAGACTTGCCTTCCTGAAGGACTTGGTGCAGCCCACTGACGGACACTTGAACGGATTGTGGTCCAGCTCAATAGAGAGAATCGGGGGAGGTTGGTTCTTTATCACCCTGTACACTGAGACGACACCAGGGAGCATATGGAGACCAATCTGATTCCAGTGGAAACCGGACTGGACTGTGACTTGTTGTGTTGCGTTGTGTTGTGTTATGTGGCGGATACTTACATGGTTCTCTGCTGAACTTATGAGTGGTGGGCAGATGGGCCTGGCGCTCCAACAGAACATCTGATAGACAAAGATTTAAGTTAGAGAACATTTCAGGTGTCTGTGTACAATAATAAAACCGTGTTATGCACTCAAAAGACGAGTAGAAAGCTGCAGCACACTGTATGAACCTCTGTCAATGTGGGTGGGGTTTGGATGAGCTACTTGGGTGGAGTCATCTCTGACTGGCTGGTTTGGATTCATACTGCTTCTACCTGGAAAAGAAATCGAAACTTAAAGGCTTTCTGTTGGCTGGGATGCTGGGGGTGGTTGAGGGATGAGGGATGAGGTCGTGTGACTTACTGTCGTCACTTTTCTTTCTGGCTGGTGGATCCCAGGATGACGGTTCCCCCTTTCTTTTCCTCTCCTCCCCCTCAGGAGCTCCTCCCTGGTCCTCTGATGTTGACTCTTCTTCCAACTTTTTTTCCTGGTCCTCTTCCTCTCTTTCCTCTCCTGTCTCTTTCTCGCTCTCTCCTTCCTCCCACCCCTCACTTCCCACAGCAATCCTCTCACATCTGGACTTCTGTGGCCACAATCACACATCACTTAGGATTAAAAGCACGTCACTTGGTGAAGCTGGGGCAAATGCAAATGCAGTATTTCTTACTCTTTGGAAGGGTTTGACTTTAGTGGGTTTCACAGTGCGAACCACGCCATCAAAGAACCGCACTGTGTAGGAGTCTAAACCGAACACAAAAGATGTCACTCCTTCCTCCTCGTTCATTATGCTGTTTTATTCTTTTCTCACATTTAAATACAGACGAACTAAAAAGCTGCATCCACATCAAATGAAAAGCTGTGTTGTGAGTTGCGCTGTTTTACAGTTTTTGACAGTCTACAGTCTTTTCAGTCCTCACATCCTCTCCCCTGCTACAGGGTATACTGTGCATCCATATTCACAATATGTTTATTGCAATAACCTCAGAAATAATGTGCAGACGTTTTCTGCCAGTGAAAAAAGAGATCAGATCATCTCTTACCATCTTTGTTGACCCGTAGGATTTTAGCTGGGTAGAAACGGCAGTCAGTCCAACAGGCCAGAACCTTTGAACCTGACCCAAACAACTAAAACAGATAGAGAACAAAAGACGTCATTTGTAATCTTTGCAAAATGTGCATCTAAAAAAGATTTTGCTTCCTGTGTCATGAGACCGATCGGCACAAAGAGGGACTGCTGTGGCAGTCGCTGAAATGCTATGTTTGCTGTAGCACAGTGCTAAATAAATCCAAACATAACATGTACAGTCACACAATATGCATGTAATTTGTGTGTGTCATACTGGGGACGTGCGTGTTTGATTCAGGCCCTGTCTCCTCAGACCAACTCGCTCCAGCGGTCGCAGATAAGGAGAGTTCCACTGAAACCATTCGTCATGCCGACGGCTCCACTGACGGTAATGGATCAAAACACGCTCTTTGTCATAGTCAATTTTCTCAATTGTGGCTGCATACCTGAAAGAAAGAAAAACATGATATAGGACGAGTCTTTAAAAAGTCAGTGACATTTTGGAACAAAGATATTCACACTATTCAAATGGACATGTTTATGTCCTAGTCACAGGGTCTCCATCGTTAAACTAGCATGAGAATTTGTTTTAAGGTGAAGATTTCAATCTTAATGAAATGAATGTAATGTCCTCTGAATTGATGTAAATATGACTGTCAGTGTGTGTGTGTGTTTGTGTGCACATCCACACCAGTTCTTGTGACGGTCTCTCGCCTGCAGCTGAGCGCCGACCTCAAAGGTGATCCCTGACCTGTCTGGTGGGGTCTTCATCTGAGAGACAAAGGATTATAATTGCATATGTGGACATTCTGACAGTATGATGGACTATTCTCAACAATACCAAATACAAGGAAATCATATGAACAGGATTAATAGAGCATTGAAACACACCAAGTTTACAAAAGTAAAAAAAAACAACACATCTATGTTTTTACATTGCCCTGATTGGTATCAAATAATTCATACTACTGAACATTATTAATTACATTTCCACATTTCCTTTCGGCTCTCTGATTGAAATTGCCTCCTAAATGATGATACTTATTACTAATCGTTTTGACGTTTTCCAAAATCCTCAACTTGACGTGAAGTGTGAAACTGTACAGAATTATACAGAAACACAGAAGTTTACAGAATTTCATTACACAGCTGCAAGTTACAATGTTCCTGGACGTCGGATACATCAGTGTGTACCAATAAAGTAACGGGCAGATTGAAATTCAACGACTTACCAGAAGTCTCACAGCTTTTGAGAATTGTAATATCTTATACAAAAACGTCTGAATGCAGTTTTATTATTCTCTTTTTGTGCCTTTGTTACTGAATACTTGAAATGGCCCAGAAACTCCCCAAGGTTAAACAATATAATTTTTTGATTGGACGAGGCTTCTGCGTCAATCACAAATAAGTCCCACCTCCCAACTGGACTAGCAGCTCAGACATATCTAGCATGCAATGCTAAAGCTATGTTTGCTCGAGTTACTGTAAAAGAGCAAGCAAGCGATGACACAGTGCCACTATAAAACACTCCAAAATCACATGGTCGTAAACTACACCTGCAGTTGAGAAGAGTCTGCCGAGTCGTTCCAGTTGTTCATTGGGCCGTCCAGTATAAACACAGTTGTTATTCTTTCTCCATTGGCTGTGAGTTAGCCAGCTAACAGCTAACAGTTAGCCACTGCTGTTAACTAGCCCTGTGTGAAAAGTCACAGGGACAGCGGCGACAAGTTTCATGTCACTAATGACCTGTCGGGAAAGCAGACATGTTGATAAAAAATTTAATCAACATTTAATTACGTTTGTGGGAATGAAAAGTTTAAATGAGTAACAAAGCTTGTTTACCTCTGGGTCTAATAATGCAGCGCACCGAGTGACGTTTCACAGTGAAGAGCAGACTGCGCATGCGCCGAGACATCAGCTGGTTTCATTTGAAGCGTTTCGGAACGTCTGACTGCGCCTTTGGTCTGCTGCACTTGCAGAGCTTCCGTCTCTCTGTTGACTCAAATAAACACGAGGGAATCGCCGCATGAAAGCATTCTGTTGAGCAGCAGTTAAGATCCCAGATGCAAAAATTCCAAAGATGATTAGTACTGAGTCATTGTGAACATTAAACACATTCCCAAATCTTTTTTCGGCATTTGTATTTTTTTCCTCATTGGGCCCGAGCATTTTTTTTTAGTTTTAGTGAAGGTGTGTTACAAAAGATTCGATTCGCAAAAGGTTCGAAATTTCAAAAGGTTCGATTCGCTGTGGCGACCCCTGAAGAGGGAAAGCCGAAAGGAGAAGAAGAAGAAGTGAAGGTGTGTTACAAAATCTAATATCCGGTGTAAGCAAACAAGGCGGCTGTCCAATGCTGTCGCGGCTGAGAAGATATAATAGAGACGGTTACTTTTGTCTGTTTTACAACAAACTATAGGTGAGTTTCAATTTAAATTACATTGATTTATCTACGGTTACAAGCTAACGCAACATCCGGATGATGGCGCTGTTCAGTCGACTCCCTCAGGTTGTAAA
This sequence comes from Centriscus cristatus, assembly GCA_037832705.1. Lineage (NCBI taxonomy): Eukaryota > Metazoa > Chordata > Actinopteri > Syngnathiformes > Centriscidae > Centriscus > Centriscus cristatus. Next base: position 11,543 of record JBBMJM010130902.1, read on the forward strand.
GACGAGAGATGTACCACATTTCTCTGAGCGTCATATAAATGCTGCATACACACACACACACACACACACATGTTTTTCATAATTCCGGTAGGTGGCGATATAATCTAATCACAGGGAGTGGTTTGTCAGTTTCTGTCTGTGATTTAAGGAAAGATGCTGATCACTCTCATTACACGATTTGTCTGTAGATGATGAATGAAAATGACTCACCGAGTTTCTTTAATATCTTGATTGTGAATCTTAAACATGTTTTGAGCCAGAGGTTGCGCCAATATTTCACCCTGGAGCAGTAAATATGTTATACGCAGCAAGATATTGACAGGTTATTGTTTGTATGGATTTTCTGCAGTCGCTGTATAATCATGCGATGGTGGAACCAAACAGACGAAGCAGAGCAGTAAAGATGTTTCCATTAACATCAGCAAATTCTCCAAAGCTAATGGTTCTGATGTTTTCTTATTTAGATAGTTTGAAGACATCTAAATATCAAAATCCGACAATAATGATCAGGTATTGTTGATGTTTTTCCACAGTGATGGGGGAACATTTTACATGCTGGCTGTTTAGGTCTGTTTCGGTGCATATGGTTGTTTTAGAGAACATGGTGGTCAGAAGTCTTGCACTTCTTTTGTTTTTAAGGAAATGGGTTGTGCCTTGGTACCTAATACTACTGTACGTACGGCCTGAGACAAACTGTCAGTGTACTGTGTGTGTGTGTGTGTTCTTGAAGGAGAGACATGGCTGCAGCAGGCACAGAATTCATAAGCTTAATGGCTGTAATTGCCTTACAGGATTTATCGATGTATAATGAAATAAAAGGGTTAACCCTTCGATGTCGCCCATTTCTTGGACCAATTGTCCGTCAGTGCTGCACGCTGTCTCCAACTCACTTTTTCACTCATCCATTTCAACCTTCATCTTTTCTTCAAACTCACACTTAGGATGATGGTGATGACAGATTGTCCTTAGCGTAGACAAGTTGTGTGTGTGTGTGTGTGTGTGTGTGTGTGTGTGTGTGTGTGTGTGTGTGTGTGTGTGTGTGTGTGTGTGTGT
>JBBMJM010130931.1:1544-12591 GCA_037832705.1 Centriscus cristatus
ATGCCGATGCAAAGAGACCGGCTGCACCAGATGGCTCTGGTTCGCCTAATAGGGTTGCCCCTGTGTGTGTGTGTGTGCATGTGTCTTGACTAGATAAATAAGTCAAAAGACAAATAAAAACCTAGAAAGAGAGCCAGCTAAAAAGATTGGATTGAGGTCCTCTCCTCCTCTGTGACTCTTTCAGATACATTTTTCATCACGTTGATTCATCAAATCAAATAACCAATGAAAACTTGTAAAATAACTAACGGCCTACTCAGCAAAGCAGAGCCTTATCCTATAAATCCCAGTAAATATTGGAGAGGAGACAGGCAGTGGCCAACTACGATGGTTTTGCACCTATTCTGGCCAATTCCCTCAGAAGAAAGTCGTCTCTCCTTGAGCATGTTGAAGTTTCAACCTCAGTTCAGTATCTTCAACACAGTGTAACTGATCCCAAGGACATCGTAGGAATGTTCCAGAAGTTTCTTTGTGAGCGTGAATCACATTGAAAGGAGTGTGTGTGTGGGGGGGGCATTAGGAGTAGTTGTCAATGTCGGACGTTCGTTGTTGTGGACGTTTTGTTGTGGAGTCGCTCATCCAAATGGATCCAAGTGGAGTCACTTTTTTGAAACCTGGTCTCAGGGTGAAAAAATATGAATTCGCTGCGCTTGTCTTTGCCTCATCCCCTGGACATCAACCTCCCATCTCAAACCACCTCTGCATTTCTTTGGCATCTGACTCGTACAAATCAGGTTCCTTTTTTTTTTTTTTTGCGGCCAGACTTCACGCACGAAAGATATCTGGCTATGACCAAAAACTTGGTTTGTGGCTGACTCTAAGCCCTCAAATCTCCTCCTGACACCTTGGCCATCAGCAGATGGGTGTGAATGTGGAAGTGCAGAAAAGGGCTTTGGGTTTCGTCGAGGCAGGAAGGTGCTGATCTTTGAGGACAACCGCTGCTGATAATTCTTAATGTCCCCAGCTAATGCCTCCTGACCTCCTGTCTCCTTCGCTGTTCCAGCAGCCCCCACCCCCCTTTCAAAGGGATTTTCCTACATAGATGTTTGCTTCCCTCTTGCATGAGACAATTAACGCATCGTGTCATTTCCCCGTGTACCGTCCTTAGGGAATTCCACTCCCAGACACTACTCTTTGAATTATAGGAGGGTGAGACTCTGCAGCATAATGAAGGGAGCTTGATTAAAGTTTAGGTTTTAAGGCTGTTTTGTTTGTTTAGGACGTGTCAGCGTGGCACTGCATCCAATAAAGAAGCTTGTGGAGCTAATTATGCTGCTGTAAATGGTTTCCTCGGGCCCCTTACAGTCTAATTTCAGTGCATGAGCTGCATGATGAGGAAAGGTACTTAAGTTAATTCTAATAGCAAAAAAATGTGTCAATTGCCATTTATCCTACAACAACATGGCAGAAAGCAAACTCGAGAGGCGCACAGTGTCCTGAAACCTTCTGTGGCTTATTAGTTTGAAAATAAAGCCTTTTCTTTCTAACTTTTATGGTTTCCAGAGTTCTCTGGAGGTGATGTAATGCTCTGATTGCTCAGTCCTTGGCGACCCCTCACTCCAATCCGCAGTTGGACAGATTAGCCTGTCTGGACCAGCGAATGCCAAATCACTTGAGAGGGAGCGTGCGAGCGAGCGAGCGAGAAAGAGAAAGCGTCTGTATTTAGCTGACATTAATCAAATAGCAGATTAGTCAAGGCGGTTTAATGTGGCCGAGTGTGGCTGGCTGTAAATGAATCACCGGGACGAGACAGGACGAACCAACCTGCTGCTGGAACACTGTCGACCGTGGGACGGGCCGTCTGGCGGTCCTAACGTCAACAGGTGACTTTATCGTGTGGTAACGCTGTCATCACCTCAGCCTCGGCCATGTAATCTTTAAACGAAGTGGATAATAAAGTGCTTCGTTGTTTACCCGCCTCCCCCAACATGAGTGAGTCATCCAGGATGTGTCCGTCTTAAATGGAAGAAAGAAGTAAAGGACTATGATTTCAAGTCAGAAGTCTTAAACGATGATAACAAAGATGCGTTACTATGGAGCTAATAGATCTCTCTTTGTGCCCTTCACATACCCACTCTTTGAAAACAGCATTCAATCATACATAGCTTATCAAGGGAAATGGCACCTCACCTGCATATTTGCAATAAATGGAACCTGTGTGCAGACATGCCTCTGAGTCTCTTGTAGCAGTGGGAAGAGAGCAGATTTATGTTAATTGAACCATGTTGGAAAATCGCACTGGTGGGAGTAACACCATCTTAATCACAAGTTTTCCCAAATCTAGAGCGAGCATGGATATTAGCTTCTCTCAGATCCCCCGAAGACCCAAAAAGCTTATATCTTTCATCTTGTTCGCGTCTGGATTTTTTTTTTTGGTGCTTTTGGTGAAATATGCATCAACAGATTTCTACTTGAAAGTCAGATATGTCCATGAGCCCAGTGTCGCCTGCAACTTTATGGTGATACATGATGAGGACGGTCAGACCGACCACAGTCCTCTGAGTACGAGCCTGTTTGCAGTGTCGATCACGTGAATACATATGTTGATTCATGCTGACACCTTCCAGTACTTTTCCATGAAACGAAATGACACCTACCACCCACCTGTCTGGCAATGGAAACAACAGCACTTCTTCTCTCACTTCTCTTGCTCGCACAAACACACATGGTGGTGCATGGTGGAGATTATGATCCGTGAAACACTGACTGTAAAAGAGAAAAAAAAAAAAAAATCTTTTGAGGGTCTTGGGAGTCACTGAGTGACATGCTGAAGAGGTGAGAATGAGATGAACGTCGATCATATTTTTGGCTGTGTTGAGTTGTTTTGTGGGAGCACAGAGGCTCCACAGTGAAAAGGTTCTATACTTTTTATGGTCTTCTGCTAGCGGAGGTCCCCCCCCAGTGCACACTCTGGTCTAAATTCTGTCTGAAGTTAACATCGTATTTTGAGACAGGAAAACGTGTCACGATGCTTCCAGTGGCGTTGGTGTGTTATCGCCTCAGCTCAGGAAATCACTGTCACACTCCATCAGAGGTCCACATGGGCTTTGAGGTGCAGAGTGGTTCAGAGGAGGAATCGGCAACTCGGCACACAACACAACTTCAAAAGCATTAAAATGAGTGAGACAAGGAGGAGGGACTGAAGGTGTGTGTATGTGTGAGGGGGAGGGGGGGCAGCAGAGGTGGGGGGCAGAGCAAGGACATCTCCCTGAAGCCATATGGTGGTTGAGATGGTTTTATATACGCTTGTGTTTGTCTGTCTGTTCCATTTAGGATTTTTTTTCGCAGGAAAAGCCCCAGGCCAGCCGGTCTGTAATATCGTATCTCCCCTCCCTCTCTTTACCCTCCATCACTTCTCTGTCTATTCCTCTTGTCTTTGTTACCTCTGCTGTCTTGTCATTGTGACTGATGGGACGTGATAATCAAGGGAGGGTGTATCTTTTATGAATAACACTACACTTGAACCAGAGATTCCCCCCTCCCCTCCCCTCTTCTTCGTTGACTTCCTGTCAATGTTCACAGATCTTGTAGAACATTCAGTTTAACATCCCAGAAAGTGTCATTTTACATATGACTGCGCTCCTAGAACACAGGTTTCGTGGGTTATTAGTCGGGTAAATTGGCGGTTTAACGATGGTACGATGACATTGATTTGTGGTGAGTTGCCTATAATATCACACGAACCCTACAGCTCATTTAACTGAATAAGAAACCATTGTTGATGATATAATTGCTGAAATGTTGTAGACATTGAAGTAAAAATACACAATTCTGTTAATAGGAATTCATTCTGTCATCTGGTCAGATATCTCGATAACTCGCAATGAAACGAATGAATGTGATTAAATGTGTATGTGTCGTCCCCAAATGTGTCAAAACCCTCACTAATTCAGGCCGAGTTACCATTGTTTTATCTCGTTAGAAGATCCGATACTTGTGCTGGCACAGCACCGGAGCAGAGCTTTGTCACTGCGACGGCTCAGCTGCGTCAAATATCATCGCGTAATTGAATCGTCACTGCTGACTTTGTGCTGTAAGATCAGATGGAACAAAGTGAACGCGCTGAAGAATGTTTGGAGTTTAAACGGTGCAGATGCTCCTGGTGGATCGCTAAGCTGCATCCCTCCATACGGGGCCAGTGTGGGTGTGTGAGTTCTAAACATATCTTTGTACTCACCTAATCCTTGTCGTATCACATGCCAGTGGACAATGATGATCCTAATCCTGCTGTAAGCAGCTTTTCATAAACACACACACACACTGACTTTGTGACAACTTAATACACACACTGACAGCTTCCGATTCCTGAATAATCATCCACTATAAATACTATTAATGTAGTTTTTGTTGTGTGAGAAATCATCGTAGTCTCGTGTGATGGTGTGATAGCCGGATCAGCCTCCGAGACACCGGTCAGGACTCTGCCGATGCCACCGATATGTCCGGAACGTGCCGCTGAGAAACTTAACGAGGAGGAAACACCTCCACTGCCACTGGACCCATCGTGTAACCAGCACCGATGTTCCAGCCAAGTAGTTTCTCACAGGAGTTGTGTAATGAGCTGAGTGTTCCGTCAATACAAGATTGCTGCCGAAAAACTGCAGTTGTAAGTCATAAGGTTCTTCTGTGCATCCGCTTTATTAAATGCTTTTTGAATTTGAAGAGAAATATCTTGGATATATAGATAGAATATAGCGTAATTTCCGGACTATAGAGCGCACCCGATTATAAGCCTCACCCTGTGCATTTTTAAAGGAAAAAACATTTTGTACATACATAAGCCGCACCTGTCTATAAGCCGCGGGTGTCCACATATTCCACCTGTCTCACTTTTTCTGCTAGAGCGCCCCTGGCGGCTGTTAGAAAAACGTATAAATTGGCCGCACCTTTGTATAAGCCTCATGGTTCAAAACTTATGAAAAAAAGTAGCGGCTTATAGTCCGGATACACGGTACATAGAACAGACACATGATGGTCATGGCTGAAATCCAACTGAGGGAATATGTGGAAAACAACGATTAAATGTGATTTATCACTTTTAGCCTGACACGTTCTCTGCAGCTTTGTTGTTTATGTATTATATATTTATGTACAATATGTGTTTGTATTGTCTGAGGTTTAATCCTGTAAATGTCATCTCGCCTCTTTCTGGGTGTGCAAGTGCAAAATGTGCGTCATCTGTATGCGTGTGCTGCAGTGCATAGATTATCAATGTATGAGATGTTAATGATACAAAGCCCACTTGGTAAGACGACCCCCCCCCCCCCACACACACACACACACACACACACATCTAGAAGATTATTTCACTCTGGTGAATTGATGGTTCACAAAACATACATTTGGATTACGTACTGTTTGTGCGGTGGTCAGGTCGAGTCAGAGATGGGCTGCTCTGGTTTTTCCTGGGCTGTGGTGGTGCTGACTCGCTCTCTGTCGGAGGGCTCGCCTTCCTTCGTGATGTCGGCAGACTGCTGCGGTGGCGGGGTAATTGGCCATGATTTAAAAACCCTCTTTGATGGCCTAAGTGGGAATGCAGTTTTGAAAATTAATGGTTCTTAATCGAACACATGAATGGTTTAATATGGCGGAAAAAGACTCCACTGAGGGCTTTGATAGAGAGCAGACACTCGTATTTAAAAACGACTAACCGCGATACGGACGACACACAGATCAATCTGAGCGCCCGTGTGGGTCTGTCTAATATCTTCTGACGATATCACGCGTGAGCATCGGGAGAAGTGTACTTCTACCCAAACGGTGGTCTTTCCTACACCAGAACCAGTTGTTTTTCTATACCTAACCACAAGCCAGACAGTCACAAAACTTTATTTTTCAATAATAATATACAAAAGAGAAGGTATTTTTTCAACTGCCTTCATAAGTTTGTTCTCAAGAAAAATGTAAGAAGAACTCGTATTCTTGAAAAGTGTATACTACCTTTACCACAGTGAAATGGTAAACCTCTAATACCACATTTTCCAACAAATTCTAGATGAGGTTTGACAAGAAGGTTCCAGATGAACATTCACCTTCACATTTGCATTTCATGAATTTTCTTCTGAACGTCTTGATTTAGATCTTAAGACATTACTTGAGTTTTTCCGAAGAACAGATGGAGAATCTGTCCCCTCCCTGCAGTGTGTGTGCGTGTGTGTGTGTGTGTGTGTGTGCATGCCCTCTCATGTTGTCCAGGGTCGCCGTGATCCTCCTCACATCATTTCAAGTCCCTCATCATTTGTGCTACAAGAAGTGGGTTCTTAGTCATTTTTCATGAGAGATTTTGCGAGAGTGTAACTGCAGACAAGTGGAAAAGTCTCCAGGGGTGAAAAGCTGCAACAATCAACCACAATGGAGATGACACCAACCCCCCCCCCCCCCATAGGGACGCTAGCACATGTGTGTCGGTATGAGTGTTTAGATGACCTCACCCATCACGTATGCTTCATTAGCTGAGAGTGGAGAAGAGTATTTGTGCTCGCCATGTTTTTATTTGTATGCTAGTGTGTCTGATTGTGTGTGTGTTTTTGTCAAAGAATTGGAGGGTGTTTTTAGACAAACACTCTTTTAATCAAACATTTGAGTCTAGTCTTTCTTTAATTACGCGAGACTTAATGATGCACGGCGCTTCGTTGTCTTCATTAAAAGCAAAGCGTCTCCTCTCGCTAAGTGAACCATTCAAACTTTCCACCAGGCTTTTAATAAAGAGGTGAGCTGCTGCGGAGATAGATGAGGCGAAGAAAAATGAGCAGGGGACCGGAGAGCTGAGAGAAAGATAATGAATGTTGTTTCATAACGAAAGCCAAACGTGTCAAACATTTAACGGCGGTGAGGTTTCATGTTCTCGGTGTGGAAGGAGACAGAGAACTTGTCGCGCTTTTCAGATCCATTCCGAAGTTGTCTGTGGGTGCATGTGTGTTAGCATTTGTCTGCGGATAAATGTTTATAGAGGAACTAGGAAGCAGGATGAAGATGTGTAATATTTCAATCAGGAAAAATTCAATTTCTGCTTATTTTTGTCATTAATTGTGTTTAACAGTATATTTCATAATTAACTGTATTATAAAGATATATGTATATATTAATGTTATTTGGATTTTGTGACTGTCACAATACAACAATGACACAAAGACGTCACATATCAGGAAAGATGCGTACAGGTTGGACACATGCAAATGCAATGGTGGCATTTGGATATGGACATTTGTCCTTTCGGGGACATGTCCTCAGTGTTGTACCAGCTGGAATGGAAAAGGCCTGTGGAGAGCTGGAACAAGCACTCGAATGTCAAGGCTGTCGGTCATAGTTGTTGCATTTGAACTGCACACAAGTATATGCAGGTGAGACTGGTGAGACGTATGGCGAAAAGAAGAAGTGAACATGAACGTCAAGCAGCAAAAGCGGAGTGCTTAAACGACAGAGCAGAGAGGACAGAAACGCAGAGGGAGTAATTGTGTAAGAGGGAGAGGAATCGACAAGACAACCTGCCACTATGATGAATGAGATAGCGGAGTCGCCAGAAGAAAGTTTATATTAAGTGTCAATACTGTCCAGGTGTTTTTTTTTTTTTTTAATACTTTAAAACATATATATCATCATGAAGCAAAATACCTCCCCACCCGAGAACGGTTGTTTTTAGCCTGCGTGAATGGAAAACAGTGATTCATCATCCTGCTACAATATCCACAAGATCCACACGTTTCCTAGCCGTGCTGTAATAACCCAGCTCAGAATTACAATGTGCACATTTGTCACCAAATATTAAACGTTTAGAAACATTTAAATGTTTCGGGTGCAGGAACGCAGCCGTGACAGTTTCTCGTGTCCTCTGTTTGATGCAGTGCTAGAAATTAGAAGGTGGCTGTTTCTGCACCATGAGGCGAAGCTGAAGTGTCTTCTCCATGCCCAGATCCTCCTCCTCCTCTTCCTCCTCTCTATGCTGATGGACCCAAATGAACGGCCAAGACCAGATCAGTTAACCAGAGGCACCGCAGGAGTCACTGTCGGGGACCTTGTGATTTTGGTTTTTAGATGCCACACACGCAGTGAAAGCTTTTACCATAGAGTATGTTAATGAATTTACATAATTATATCTGCTCATAACAATGTCTGCACTAAAATGTTTTGTACATCAGATGTACATGGATGGTGAGAGGAACCCGAATACATAATTCAAGTCTCGACTGAGGCAATTATCCAGGGCTTCAGATAGAAATGCACATGTATAATAGTGCTGCAGAGGGTCGTAGTTCACAAATGGCATAATACGGTATGTTGTGTATTTTTATATCAGCCCATGGACATTCACTGCAATACCTGGGTCAGTGCATCATGCTATAGGTCAAAGTGGACTCTGCCAGCTGCGGGGATTCATGTAAATTGTCAACCCCCTCCGTTTCTCAGGGTTACGACTGCGCTGCATCGGCCAGCTGACAGAAAGGCGGCGCAGGCAGCGGCAGCTGTTGGTGCAAGCCTGCTGATGTAAGTAAGGAGGCGTAAGATCATAAGTGCACAATCGCTGCTTATGCACAAACGCTCTGGTAGCGAAACACCTCCCACAGCAACGGAAATTCTCCCGCGCTTGTCTGGCATCTGTTTTTGTTGTCGATGGAGACTGAGGAAGAGCGGGAGCAGTAAAGCTATTCAGTGCAGGTGGTGGATGAGTCAAAGAAACAGATGGTAAATAAATGTACGAGCTTCTTGTTTGTTGAATAACAGAAAAATCGAAGGATTCGTTCAGATGAGCAAACTTTTTAGGATTTTGAGGAATGAAAGATTGAATTTTTCTGAAGCCTCATAAAAAGACATCATACCTGGAGCTCCTCAATACAAAGTACATTTCGGCTGTTCGTCTGTATCAGGGTTCCTCTTGCAAGTTGCATGTGTATTGGTATCAGATGTGGTCACAACATGGGGTGAGAACACGCTCAGATCTTCATTTGCCGTTTTCAAGATAACCCTAAAAATGAGTTTCGTCATACATTGAGGGTTTAATGTTTTGGGTTTTTTTTTTTTTGTAAATGATGAAGATCTTGTTTTTGGAATGAGGCTGATTCATTTCCACGTCCCGTCATCAGAGTCAGACTCTGATACGTGCCTTCCAACAATCTGCTCCCCTGCTGTCTATTCATCTCTTGTAATTTCCTCACCTCACTAAGTTCATAATTATAAGTCTGCGCTGCCATTATTAGCGCTTCAAAACAAACAACAGAGCCCCCGCAGCTGAGAAGCCAGCCATGACAGCCTAAACACTCTTCCTTCCCGTTTATTAGCTAGCTGATTAACATTTTCGCCATCAGGGCTTTTGAGGCGTCACACAAAAATGATGGGCTTTAATATCCCCGATGATTATTCAAATTGAGTTTGACATTGTTCTTATATGATGGAATGAATGTGAAATCCTTGATTACAAAGTGAGATATGGAGCTTTAAAGTTTGACATCCACTCTTTCCAAAGTAATTTCCTCTCCGCGAATAATCTACAGATTATGACCACCTGATATTGAAGGAGATGTGTCAGTTTGGGAGTTAAAGTCTCCATAAACCCTGCAGGATCTGGAAACAGTATCATGAACATCTGACCGTTTGTGCGCCTTCTCTCTTATGTAAACGGATGCTGCCAAATCCAGGTGAGATTAATGATGGACATCGAAAATCGACTTAAAGTTAACGAGAAGAGGTCATCTGATCTTTGCCTGCAGACGGAGTTACAATGCGATGGTGACGTGTTTTAAACGTCTAGTCATTATTTTTCCATCATCAGTCGATTTGCTCATTTTTCTGTATGAGTCAGTTTTGGCCTATCAAATGGTAGAAGACTAGAAATGTTGATCAAAGATATTCAGAGGAACAAGAAACCAGAGAATGTCCATATTTAAGAAGATTCAGTTTGACGTTTCATTTGAAAACACTCAAGACAATGACTTGTTTACCAAAATAGTCGACAGTAACTCAACAGGCTGTAATTAATCATCGTAACTGAAGGTTTTTGTTGCCATTGTTCAAGTCAGAAATGTACATGTTGCTGTGTTTAATGATCTTGCCTACAACTTTGCATAGATGTGATGAGGCACCCTCCAATTATCCACCCACAGAAATGCCAACTTCTCATTTTGGCAGCATGAATGAAATCTTGCATGAAGCAATGATGTTGAAAATCCCAAACAACAAAAACCCAGTCAACGACCCACGAGTTGACTGCTGACAAAAATCAACAGCTCAACCACTAAATATGAATAAAGTATCGTGTTAAATGTCAAACTGCACCACAATAATTCTCCTGTGACAAATCAGAGACACAGAGATGGAGGAAGGTGACTGCGGCTGAGTGGCCAGCTGACATCTCCTCCTGTCAGCCTTGAGAGACACTTAGCATCTTCTCAACAGGACTCCTCCAGAGCCAATCAGAAACAAGAATGGCCGAGTTCAACAGCCCAATCATCCACAAGGACAACAGCTCCTCATCAGTTACGCAATCATAGCGCGGACTTGATCTCCATGTGTTGATTTTTGAGAGAGGACAGCTGCTCCAATTAATTAACAAGGTTAAGTCTCACGGGTGGATCAAACAGGAGCTGGTAACCAGCCACCGTGGAACAGACAGAGCACGTCCAGTCACTGCCAAATCCAAACAAATGAACCTTTGGTAACCCACAGATTTCAATATCACTGTTTGTGGTGCAGTGTAACCAATCTGTGACAGCTAGATGAAAACATGTGGTCCTATCAGCCTCCAGCTGATTGGATATGATGGCATATGGGATTGGTGTATGGATGGTGGTGATAATGTATTTCTGAGAACGTGAGTTATTTGTCTTCCTGGAATGGTGATACATAGGTTACAAGAATGGATTTTAGCTGATGTCAGAGTTGGAGTAAGACAAATGAAAATGCATTAGTGCTGCTTATTAATGACTTGGAACCACAGAGCCAGAAGTTGCAATGTAGCACAAAAGTAAAAAAAAAAAAAAAGAGTCAGGTTTTGCTTTCTCCTTTTAGTTTTATGGCCTCGTTTTAAAGACACAACACATAATTATTGAGCCCCATA
>JBBMJM010130960.1:0-12588 GCA_037832705.1 Centriscus cristatus
CAAGTGCATTTTTAGCACATAAGCTAAGTTTCAATTGCTAGCATGTTAAAGTTGTTCATCGCACTACCTTCCTTTCAGTTTAGGTATGGTGCCCATTTAAGTATTCTCAGCTCATGTCTGTCGACGTTTCATTGTCTCTGTCAATGTTTCACTGAAATAAAACATCAGCGCCAAGAACATAAAAAACACAAATGGCTTTTAAGACAGTTAGCTGAAGTGAATGTTAGCTGCTATCGTTAGCTTGCGTTCAGTGACGCCAGTGGAGCCGCCGTAGATTTTATAACTTAATTCAATGAAGACACTCTCCTGGCTCTACTTTGTGGTAGCTCAAGCCATCAAAACCAGAATGTAAAAATGTTAGGGGAACGTCAACTTCCATGGATTCACCTATCACGTTCATACCCATGAAGTTGCTCTGTTTCCCACACCAGCGCAGAACGGTTGATATTTTATTTATTCATTTCTCTGCATTCAATCCCCAGCAAGGCTCTTCTTCCTCTTCCGTTTTTATTTTATTTTAACATGAAGAATAAAAAAGTGAATAAAACATGTTCCAAATGAATCCTCAATCAGGTCAAAGTACCTGGTCAATAAATACGACATGAGGAAAGCAAGCTGACGCCCGCGCCATCAATAATTCTCCATCATCATTGCACGTCTAATGGGAACAATCCTGTCCTTAAAAATGTTGTTTTTCAGCTTCTGATAGGATCATGTTTTTGTCATGGATCTGCAGACATTCTTAAATATTTCCTCACACAACCTGAGCAACTTCTCAGCCAAACTTTATCTTTAATCTTCTTCTTGTCATACAAAATTCTGCAGGAGAGATAAGTGTCTTCCCCTTCCTTTTTATCCAGCACATCCCGAGAACAGAAGCTTTTACAAATGGATCTTCCCTCCTGTCACCGCGTGTCATGAAATATTAGTTTTGTTCTTTGGGGGGAAAAGCAGCTCGGGAGTCTGACGCTGATCTTTGATGGATAAACACATCACAGGCAAACACAGTCATTCACCCCGACGTCCTCAGCTATGGACAAGATGACGGTTATTGTTTCCAACAAAGCTTTTTGATAAATCTAGAATCGTTTCTTTCCAACGTGTCCTGAAACACACTCATAAACACATAAATAAAATAAAGGGAGGATGCTGCTGGACGCAGTGTTCCTTCATAAAACTGCCTCAGTGTGGACAATAACTTCCACCGGTCGTTCTATTTCTTCTTCTGTCACACGTCATTGGGTAACATAAGGTACTTTATGGTAGGTTGTGATTCGGTAAGTTACAGTGGCAGTGGTTCACATGAGACTTAAGTCTCGACACGTGACGCTCACCCGGTGACAGCTGGGATCAGCTCCAGCGCCACCGAGACCCGTAACCGCAGCAACGGGAGGAGATGAGTAAATGAGTACAGTGATTTACAACATGTTTATGTTACATTCTGGTGGCGTGTTAAGTAGCAGTGGGTTCCAATCTCTGGGTGGTGTTGCATTATGAGCCATTACGGTAGCTAACACTAGCATAGGACATGGAACGTTAGTTTAGGACACAACACCTTCCATCATGTTACAGCCTGTTGCCTTGACAACATCAAACATCAAATATAAATGTTTTATCTCATAAATCCCAGGAGGAAACAAAGCAAAGAGGAATCATGGTGTTGACACTGCTTCTGCTCCTGCCTGCGCTGAAAGACGTGGGACCGCCGCTGAGGGTTTATTGTCCGCACAGCTCAGACGAGGCTCTGATTCCGCTCATGTAAACGCAGCTCAGGTGCAGCAGAAGACGAGAGAAGGAAACGGGCCTTGCACGAGCTGCAGACTTTCCGTTGTCTTTCCAAAGGAGGGCAGGAGAGGAGAAGAAAGAGAGTGGCAGCGATGTTGAGGCACAGGCAAGAAGGAGACGTGGGATTTGTGTATGTGTGTGGAAGAAAGACAAACAGGGGAGGGGATGAATGGAAGAACGAGCCTGCAGCCTCACTGTTCGGGTTCATTAATTCAAATATCTCAGTGACTTAGACTCACTGACTGCAACGACCACGTCCATCACACAGGAGTTACCCACAGTCACGGTGTGTTCCACATGCTGTCTGAGTTGAGAACAGGAAGTTCCTCCTAACCGGGGGAACTGCATGTGGGACATCCGTCCAACTCCGACGGCCTCGAGATCAGAAACCAAGATGGTGGCAGTAGATTATTTCAGCCAAAAATAAAAAATAAAGATCAGCACAATCTCATCTCAAGTCAAAGTGGTGTGATACGACTACTTGGGACGAGAGCACGTTGGCTGTAACTGACCAAAGTCTGCTCTCCATCCATCCAGACCACACAAACTGTTAATTGTTCTAAATTGTTCCGAGGTTCTACAGGAAAGCCTTCAACACCCGTTTCATCCTGTAGATGTTAAGATGAGGAAACGACGTTGGCCTCCCGCACTGAGCGATAATCTTCACATTGAGTTCTGAATTAAGCGAAGCCTTTAATCCCCACGTTAAATTAACCTGTCATCCCTCTCCACACACACATCAAATGGAGAACGATGATAAAATAAAAGAAATATCCAAAAAGTGGGGGGGAAAGGAGCTGGGAAGCAATGAATTAATAATGAGCCACTTTTATACCGGATCCAGCGATTATACAAATGGGGAAAACGGCCAAAAAATATTCTGTATGGCATATGGCACTTCAGCTGCCATATGTGCCAGTTTTCACAAAAATTGGCAATGACGTTCATGATGGTCAGTGGTAACTGCCAAAAACTCAGCAAGGCCTGAACAGAGGGAGAGAGAGGGGAGGGGTGAGGGGGGGGGGGGGGGCAATGCTTCAGTAGCGTTGGTCGCTGGCTCGGATTCTTCTGCAGCTACAAAGAGAAAGAGAGAGGGAAGGACAAAAAGGGAAAACTGTGGCTGCGTTCACATCCTGCAGCATTTTCAGTCAGTCTGGTCAAGTGTGAATGTCTGAGAATGTCTGATTTTCTGAGGTGATGAGATGGGGTCCAGGTGTAGTGAGGGGACGCGCTCTGTGGGGACATCTGACCTGTTCCTAACCATGCGGCGACAGTAGCTGCTTGTTTTCTGCCACATCGATTCTATTTTCACACGAGGACTCATCGGCCGAGTGCCGTCAGTATCTGGTGTTTGAAAACGACTTTTAAACAAAACTAAACAAAACAAAAAACAATTCGTTTCCTCGGGGTTCTTAGGATTTATTGAGGTTAAATATACTTTTGGATGGGCTGACAAATATTTACATTTTGTTGATAAATGTGGAGGGTTACAAAAGCTGTCGAGGATATATCACTTTATTACACCTTCATAAAACATCTTTCTTATTACAGAATAATCCTGTTTTTCATCTGGGAGACAAAAGTGCCCTGCTCGTTTCAAACAAAGACTCAGTTTGTACAATGGATCAAACACTGATCGTCTCGGCTTAAAAACGGTAACCGCGCTAAAACCCTGTTAGCTGGTAACCCGAACAAATCAAAGACACAAATATACGTCTGCTCTTCCAAGAAAACCAAATGTACGTGTGATGGCTCTCTCACACCCGGCTGACTGAACCTGCGGCCCAGAGCCATTGTGGAAGTGTGAAAGCTGCAGTCGCAGCTGGGCGAGATCCAGAAGAGTCCGACAATGCAGTTTCACACTTCTCCACCCGGGTTCCGATCTCCATCTTTTCATGGGGTATCTTACAATTACAATTGTATTCTCTATTTTCTCCTCGCTGCGCATAAATGATGCAGTTAAAAAAAAAAAAAAACTCCACACATCCACACACTCGATTGCAGCCTTTCCTGGCTGCTATGTATTGAACAGTTGGTTTTCACATTTGGTGCAGATAATGTGGGGCTGCAAAACTCTGATCAGCAGTTTGTAAAGAACGCCGGTCCAGGTCTTTGGCCCACCTGAGCTTGATAAAGACTTCAGCAAAGCGCTTAAAAATTCTCTTGAACTGAATTTATAAGACAGAAATACATCTGTAGTTACTGAGTCCTTAAAAATCATTCATCAAATCATTATCAACAGGGACGCCGTATTAAAAATATACATTAAAAAGTCCAACCTTTACTGAGCTAAATGCTAACATGCTAACATCTCCCTAATTACCTGATTCAGATTCATAGCACTGATTGACCTTGATAAGGTCAAAGGTGGAATGGACAAATGCTCAGGTTCATCATCTGAGGACCACGAATGTAACCGAAAACCACGATAATCACCTGAAAATCCAAATGGGGGCCCAACCAACTGATCAGCTTATAATCATAGAAATAATGAATGAATAAAAAATGCTTTTGAAGATGTAATCTGTCCCTTGCCAAACAACTAAACATCATCTCCAGAGGTGATTCGATTGTGTTGCCAGTCAACGTGACGAGGCAAAGTGATTTGTATGTTTTAGCAAAACACAATTCATGGTTCTTTACAACAGATCAACAGGAAAAGAAACACAAGAGGGGAAAACAGTACAGGATAAAGGAACATTAAAACCAAAGCTATGAAATGAGAGTAGAAGCAATTAGAAGTTTTTAAATGAATTTAGCCTTGTATGGTGTTCAGCAATGTTTGTGCTTTCGATGCTTTTCAGCATATTTTTCTTTTGAGAATGAATCAAAATGCTTCCAACAGACCAAAAACATGATGCAAGGGTTAAATACATGGTAATGGACATTAAAAATGGCAAAAAAGAGAAAATATACCTCAAAAAGTAAAAGCAGGAAAAAATTTAGGAAAAAAATGGAGCCATTTAAAAACCTAGTCAAAAGCAATTATATGTGCCTACATCTCCAAACATGTTTTCATTTTCTCAGCTCTGGAAAGTAAAACCGAAGCCGCACAGGCTGAGTTTCCCTCCTGTGGCGAACAGGATTCCGAAAGTAAAGAACAATCGTGTTTGTGCGGGTTGGACAGCAGTGGGGTTGTCCCAGAGGAGCGAACAAACTGCCAGAGCTGCTCAGGGCTCCGAGCTGCTGAGCCGCCATGGCAGAGCTGCATGTTCCAGGTTGGTCTGCCCTCGAGGGGGGGGGGCGTCCCACACACACGAAAACACACTTCAGGTAGCTAGACGCACGTCTGCCTCTGTCGGGGAAACATCCTCCGACCGCTTCAGATTTCTCCGCTTCGCTGCTCGACCCAGGCATCATTGAAACAGACCAGGAAGCAGTTTGATTGTACTGTTGAATGTTTCTACACACAGATACAGCAGGAGACTGGTCAAGTCGGAGTTCACTTTATTAGCACCAGTTCACGACTAGTTATCTCACTAATATTGCTTTGTGTATGTTACGGGTAATGTTAAAAAATGTGCAATATATATATATATAAATATGCAAATTACCTAGGTTGTTTTCAAACTACCTGTGTTTTCGGGTAATGTGGAACTACTACTACATCTAGCTAACGAGCTCGTGAATGTTATCAAAGTTAGCGAGCTACCTGTGTACGGTAGCTAGCTACAATATAAGCGTGTTAGCTAGCTCTAACCCTACCCCATACATTTGCAAACTACCGTTGTTTTCAGGTTATGTGCAAGCTGGGTCATTTGCATATTATCCTTTTTTTTCACATTACCCGTCACATTACTCATGACTTTAACCCTTTAACACCAACGGTTTGCCTGTACAACCCTAAAGAATTAACGTCCCCACATAAATGAAGTGCATTCTTTTGCACTAGTAACGTCATTCAAAAACAATGTGTTTTAGGTTAGGAACCAACAATGGCGTTGGTTACTAACCCTTTCAAAAATATATTTCAGTTCACATATTTTCCCCCTGGGATCAGAAATGGAGGGTCTGTACATTGACACAGACTTTGTCCTCCAAATCCTTATTACACAGTTTTAATTGTGCGTGATCTAGATGACAGGTCCACACAGATGTAATCGACGGATTCATTCATGAAAGAGAGAGAGTGGAGGAATACGTGGGTTAACATCAGGATCAAAATACATTTGACTGAGCGCATTTTGCGGTCCTATAAATATTAATTCACACAGCATTTGTACTGTTTTTAGGGTGTACCATCTTTGAACAGTTTTCAACACATCACATATTGATCCAATTCGTAGTTTTAGGGGTTTAATATATGATCATAAAGTATGTTCAACATTTCTAGTCACCCAAAATGACGCATGCTTATGAATGAATACAGTATGAAAATAAAATATGTTTTGTCAAATCAAGTTAACTTCTTGGTAAACGCTCTCATTATTCAACTAGGAATCCAACTAACTGCTTATTTAATTCCTTATTACTTTTTGTTAGGCTCTAACCTAAAACCTGAATGTGTTTCACTGGGATTTAACGTGACAGACCAACATAAAGTAGTACCCCGGAGATGGCAGATGTCAGTCAGCCGTCGAGGACCAGTTTGGGCACCCCTGCCCTGCCTGGGGTGAAGAAGGAGCTCTGACGAGGAGAAAACATTGATCAGCTCCTGAAAGTTGATAACAGCCATCTTGCTGTCATTACGGTAAACTCACACTGAAAGCTGGCGACTTATTACCGTAATGACTATGAAGTGGACCATTGGACATTCACACCAGGTAGAGGAACCGAGTGGAACGTCCTCACAGAAATTGTGTCAGTTTCATTTGAAGCAGATATCAGTTCTTCATTAATCAGAGGTGAAGTGTCAGCGCAGGTCACTTACTGATCTGTTCTGAAGCTATTTAAATCCCACATTGGACTCTTCTGTAACACCTCGAAGATGATTAAATAAATAGAATAAAATATATAGTATAATAATACATAATTATTATCAATTTGCATGCTCTGTTAAACCAAACACAATATTACTGAAAGCGTTATAGTGACTGTGTATTGACATGAGCCCATTATAGAGTTATTGTGTGTGTTATTCTATAGAAAACTGGTGACTTTACAAAGGGAAATTTTAAAAAAAAGTAATTGCAAAGGAACTATTCTTCCATTGGTTAGAGAGACCGGAAGACTTAAATATTGTGAAAGAATTGTGTTTTCTTGCACATACGGCTAACATATGTCAGTCCTGGATCGGCCGCTGAAATCATGATAAGAGAATCAATTTATTTATTTAAGAATATATTTTAGGAGTTGGAAACAACAATACAAATCCAAACTGGAAACCATTAAATGTAGATTGTAGACGTGTTTCTCAGTTGTTCAGGTGCTCAGACAGTGAATGTCACACACGTGTCGACGTGGCTTTGGGACAAAACAGATCTTCGTCATCGTCAAGCCCCCGCAACCACTTTTAATTCCAAACTTCTGTTTGAGTACTTCAGACGGGGAGGGAGGGGGCTGTTTTGATGTGGAATGCCTTGAGGAGAGCCTGTCAGCTCCAGCCCAGGACGGCTGCAGGACCTCCGCACAGAAGAGCAAATCAAAGCCAGCAGCAGCAAACACACAGCCGGCTCCCAACGGCCAGCGTCAGGCAAACGCCAGCAGCCACGGTGTGTGTGTGTGTGTGTGTGTGTGTGTGTGTGTGTCCTTTAAAGGAAACAGCGGGACACAGCTGTTGAGTGGAGGGCATTCCAGACATGTGTGGACGTGTGTGTGGCCCCTCTCACACTCCCTGCACGGGGACGCCGCTTGCCTACAAGTGCATCAAAGTTTTATCTCAAAGAGACCGAAAGCACACAGAGACAGAGGAGATGTCGGTTGGGGAGTGGGGGTGGGTGGGGGGGTGGGGTGACGGCTGCCTGACAGACTCGCAAACCTGAATTAAAAAACAACAATAAGCCACGTCGGCGCTGAAGACAATCGGCGAGTTTCCTTTTCTTCTGAGGATGAATTCACAAAGTGGAGAACGACCCGCTTTGATGGGGACGTGAAGGCCCCATGACGACCTCCATCATGGATTTTCTGTCACATGGTGAATGAGACTCGGCGCCGCCGCGGCAGCGGAGGAACTTAATGTCCCTTTGCTGCCTCGTTCCCACCTTGGGCCTCGACTGACCTGTTTCAATGCAACATGAAACGAGCTGAAACGGGGATAAAGTAACAGTTAATAATGTTGGTCTAAACACACATTATTTATCACAATGTTGAAGTTTCACAAATGATACATGCACAAACACTGACAAAGAGACATGAGGCGAACTACAACAGGAAGAGGAATTTGTTTTATTTACTGATTGACTTGACGTGTGCAGTTACACATGATTGAAATAAAATGATTATGAGAGGAGGTTTACACCACATACTAATCCTAAAATACTTCCACCTACTAATTCTTCACTAATGGGTACAATAATACATACTAGATAAATACATCAACAATATTTGTTAATAAAGAATTCAATGCAACGGATACATCAGACTCAGATCCCATAAAAAAGGAAAAAAGGAAATGACAAGAAAACAAACGTAAAGGCACAAGATGTGATCTGCTCAGGGAACAAACTGGATATCGGACTCAAGATTTAAACACATGTTATAACAAGAACATGTGCATGAATGTGAAAAGCAAAAAAACCCAAAGCCTGAGATGGCCTGTGACCAGAAACACTTTGTAAAATGTTTTATGACGAATCACAGCTGGATGAGGTCGGTTGGACTCTGAGTCCTGAAGCGCTTTGGGCTGCGCTGTCATCAGACACTGTTCATTTCGTGACCTTTGGTTTAAACATTCCAATTAAAAGATGAGCACTGATTAATTTCACCCTGAAGTAGCAGGTATGTGTTTCCCTCAGACAAGAACTCATTTTATTTTACCAGGATAATTCAACTGTTTCTCTGGCCCGTTTGTCTCGGTGAACTCCGACGTGAAGCGTCTCATCTCCTCAAACTGACAACAAACATTGACCTCAAGGGTTGAGAGCGCGTTGACATGAACGGGTTAACAGAGTTAATTTGAAAACCGTCCGACAGCGTCACCATTAGATGTGGAAGGACGAGGATGCGCTCTCTTCTCCCACCATATGGCTTGCAGGTCTTCATGGAGGCATTAAGGAAAAGGAAATTAATCCCTTTGGACTGTGCGATGCATCACAACGGGCTAAAGGGGGATTAGCTGATGGGTGGAAGGGTGGGAGAGGAGGGGGGGGTCACCATCCCGGGACATGCTGCCAGTCACCAGGGATCCTTTAACTTCTGACCCTGGTCGACACGGATAGCGATGTCTGACCATAATCGCGCTGAGGCCCCCTTCTCCGTCAAGACATTTGGGACAAGCTCCTGCCTTTAATGAGTGACCCCTGGTTTTAACGAAGCTCTGCCGTCGCCCTCGGCACCTTATTGCCTGGACTTACTCGTGGGGTCATGCACCCGCGGATCATCGACCTCATTCTTGTCACGTCAGGGCGAAGCAGACAGCATCGTCCCGTGCGCTTCCTGCACGGGGGCGATTTCACAGCAGATTTACCTCATAAGCACCATCATCATCATCATCATCATCATCATCATCTTCCCCCATGCTCTCGGGGGAATATCTTAATTCCACTGTGATCTCTTTTGTCTTTGTCGCTGAGCCGAGCACACACCCGCAGCCACCAGTCCCTGTTTCGTCTCATGTAGTGGCGGCGAGTGCGAGGCTTTCTGGAGCCGAGGATGTGCAACGTGTTAGCAGGACGCCTGCCAGGGGAGAGCACTGCTGCAGGACCCGCTCCGACTCCTAATTGGTCTCATATTCTTGGCCTCAAGCTCGACTGAGGCGCCTGTAGGAACTTGTTGGTGTGGACGGGGGACGTGGCACCATTGTTTTTTTATGAGGGACTTTGTTTGGCGGAACGAGCAGCGAATCGAACTCAGCTGATCGCCAGACAAAGAACACAGTGCAGGGAGATGACCGCATGCAAGAGAGCTCCCAGGCACAAGAGGGTTCCTGATTCTATGTGCAAATGAAGCAATCTGCTGTAATTGGGCCAGAGACGGGCGAGTGTCTGGTTATTTAACTTTATAAAACCCAGACGCAGCGCTCAGGGGTCCAAGCTCAAACTGCCTGAGGAAGTTGGAGGCAAAGAAGCAACTGTTTCACTGCTGTAAGCCAAGGATGAAACGTTTGGCCCCTCAGCTTCTATCGTAGCACCACGAACACACACACACACACACACACACCTCCCCACCCCCTTGGAGTTGAGTGGCGTTTGGTGTTAAACCAACTTGACTTGAGGCTCAGGCACTGCAGCTCAACGTCCGGCTAAATATTGCAGAGATTGGCTCCAGTTTACTGGTATTGTAAGTGCGCCCGTTTAATCCCGCAGCCTCAGACCACACATCCGCCGCGCTCATTACTGTCACAGCCCTTTAAAATTAGATTAGTGACCCTTTCAGAATTATGAGCCGGGAAGGAGGCTGCAGTGACTGCCAGGAGGGATGTGCAGGGGTATGTGCTCACCATCCATCCAAAGCTCTTATGTTCGCTTTGGGAAAACGGACGCCGTGGCCTGGACTCATGTCATCCTATGTGGCCGGTAATCGCATTAAAAGTTCACACAGTGGACCGAGACGAAGTAACTGTGCTGTGCTGCGACTGTCCCGTGTGAAAGAAGATGATGCGGTTGTGCGCTACAGTTAGCCCTCCGTTGGCAAACGGAGAGCTAAAGTTGAACAGAAGACCCTAACGATGGGCTTCAAAGTTTCAAAATATGTTTCTGCTACATTAACCAAATGCAGAAAAGACATACTCTTAATGAAAGTCCAACAACAATGTCCATCCAAGTAACGCTCAGTAGTCTATGTTCCACCAATGCAGTCCTCACTACAAATTAATTACTGATATCCACAAAATTATTTTCAGAAACTAATGCTAAGAAAGGTTAGCACTTCCGGCATTCTTTTTGGCAGTTCAGAATCATAATTCTTTATTATCACCGTCCCCAGTACAACAAAATAGTGTCAGAGAAAGGATGTCATGCTGGTGTCAGACAAACAAAGATGGTTCCCGTCATGCTGCCTCCTCGTGCCGCTGACGACTCCCACAGGAAGCAACACTTTGTTTGGTGTTTGGTGTTTTCTGGATTCTAGGTTACAAGATATTTGTCATGTGTTCTGACGTCCAAGCAAAAGTTCAGTCGGCAGCAGATGAATTCCTTTGAGCCTGGAAAGATTAATGAGGAGCACTTCAGACTTTGTACTTTTACGAGTGTTTAGTGTCAGTGTGTTTTGGCGAGCAGGGAGCGCCTGGACACTATTCACTTGTAGGAACCTTATCCAGGACGGTTTGTCATAATGGAAGAATTTAGTTCTGAGAATGTAAATTTGATGGGTTAGAGGAGGAATGTCTCACTGATGAAAACACAGAGAGATTAGATGTCTGTGGTGATAAAGATAATAAGGGTTGGACCACAGACAAATGATGGACAACTGACCTGACAACTGACAACTGAAACGACCAAGGGTCTATTCTATTCAGGTTCTACTGTCTCGTGATTGTCTTCAAGAAGAAATTGCCTTCTGGAATAAATAAATGACTCACTGATCTTCTCTTTCACGAAGTAAAAGAGATTTTTACTTTTTACTAACACTTTTCCTTTTCCTGGATTTCCTGGAAATCCTCCATTAACCTTTCTACAGTCACATTAGTCGAACACAGTTTGATTGTGTTGATGATTGTTCACATTCAAACACTTGTTATGATATTTTGGAATATCCCGAAGTACTGAAGCAGTTGAAGACAAGATGAGATATTGTATAAAACATACAGGTTGCCTGTGTTTAAATGTAACACTCGTAGAAGAGTAGATTAGAGCTGCCGATGATACTCCTCTCGTACCAGAACATGACTCACACCTACGGCTCGTGTCCGTGTCGGGGTTCGTCTAATCTTTCTGTTGAGCTGTCATTCAGGCTCGACCGGGGGTCCTCAACTTCCTGTTGTTAACTCTGGGTGACACGGCGCCGACTCCCTCCACTGGCGCCAGTCTGTGCTCTGGAAACCTGAAAAAGAAAAGGCGGCAAGAAAGCAACTTGGCGGTCGGCTGGCAACGAGGGCAGAGCATGGTACTGAAAATGGCAGCTGTCAAGAGATGTGATGCTGAGCGGGAGCATGCACGGCCCGACCCCCCCCCCCCCCCCTCACACACACACACACACACACACACCCCTCCTTCCACCTCTGCTCTGCTCTGTCTGAGGATTTTGTCACAAGTGTTAGATACTCCTGGTCGTCAGAGTAAATGTGGAGCGGCAAGCTTGTCAGCTTGAGTGAGGAGGTGGGCTCATGTCCGTGCATGAACTCGAGTGTGACTGCTTAGGTAAATCCATTAAACACTGATGTGTACGGGGCGCCAGGCTTCCATTCAGCCAAAGTACACGACATATATATAATAAACATAGGTGTAGGATTTTATCCTGACGCCCCAGTTTCCAACAGACATAATACAAATGAATATTTAACAGCAGCAGTCGCACGTTCAAATTTTGGAAATTATACAAAACATGACATAAGCACGTGTGTGTGATCGAGGGGTGGGTGAGTTGAGATAAAACTAGTGTGGATCCCATTTAGTACAAATGTCTTTTATTTTCATTATCATATCACTAGTGCTGTTATTATTTTTTAATAAAATCCAAGTGGAAAATTTGGGAATTTTCTTGGAGATTAGTAAAATCATCTTTTCTGTTATTCTGAAAAGTAATATGTTTTCATTTTTTTTCAAAACA
>JBBMJM010130971.1:0-12586 GCA_037832705.1 Centriscus cristatus
ACTACAGACGACCTGCTGTAGAACTAGCACACACACACACACACACACACACACACACACACACACACACACACACATCCTTTGCACTGGAGTATTAGTGCATGTAGCAGCTGTTATTATGTATTAGTTATGGCTTTTGGAGAGAAATACACACCATTGGGAAGTAGCACAACAATGAGCTGCCACCAGCGGTGGGACAGTGATAGAAAGGAAGTAAAACAAGTCCTCAAAGGCCCCTAAAATAACAGTAATGAGGCGATAACGAGCTGTTAATGGGACGGACCAAAGATCTTTGTCTTCTCACCACATGTTGGTTTTACCTAAAAATACTATAAAGAGGAGGAAGGACGTGATGGTTGTAGGATGTTTAGTACATCCTGTATTTTCATAACGTTCATTTGTTCATTCGTCTCGGTTGTCCTGGAGCTGGTCCCGGCTGTCAGCGGGTGAACGCCAGGATCCGACCCGGACGAGGACAGACAACCATTCACATTCACATTCACGCCTACGGGTCATTTACAGTGACCAGTCGACCTCGGCATGCTGTTGGTGGAGGGGGGAAGATGGAGTACCTGGAGAGAACCCACACAGACACCGGGGAGAACATAGAAAGTCGAACCCGGGACCTTCATGCTACCCAGCACCGCGCCGTGTCGCCCTCATAATGATGTTATACATAGTAAAGACCTTCTTGTTGTCCTTTAGGTTTTTGTCTTTGAACAGTGTTGTGTTCGTTCTGGTTGTCACCGTAGACTGTACATAAGATCTGGAGAATGCACCTCAGCTTCCTGTCAAGTGAAGCTGAAACAGCTGGTGACAGCTGTTGGGCCAGTATCTACGTGGACTTAAGAGTGAATGATCCGCTGATCCGCTGAACGTATCAAAGTATTTATGTTGAACGTGTGTACGTATCAAATCTAATCTATCTTTATATCTATTTATGTATGTGTATCTATGTATATATGTATATCTATTTATGTCTATTCAGTATGTGGATCCATCCACCAGTCAAACGTTTGACTTGCGATGTATATTACTGTTATATCTTTTATTGTGTTTTCAGTTACCTCGTGTAGATGTGCACACCTGTATTTGTCCATTTTTCTTCGAGAGTAGCTTTCATACACTGAACGTTTCCGCAGCTTTTCTGTTCAGTTTTCATCCTTCTGTTCACGTGTAACTGCTCTGTTGTGGTTTTCACTGGTCTGGAGCTGATGGAACGTTTCCTTCCTTCTGATGAGTGTTCATCTTTCATGTGGTATGAATGTGTTATAACGTTGGTTAAGGATGATAAACGACTCCGGAGCAGGTGAAGCCCACCGCACGAGCCAGACTCAGGTACCACAGAAAGTCCCAGAAGCAGGGAAGTCTAACGGCGGCCGGAGCAGGACGAGTTGAAGAGTGGACGCCAACTCCATCAGCCACGAGATCGACACCGTTTTAATCCCCCATCAGCTGTGAGGTGGGTGGGTGAGTGGTGCAGGGGGGCGGGCTGTCCTCCTGGAGGAGGAGGAGAAGAGGAGACTTCGCTCTTCACTCTTCAAACATCCGCCGCTGGAGCGCTCCAAGTCCTCTGCTTCCACCGCCGATGGCTGCTGGCTCCGCCGGCGCCGGAACGAGGAACTAACCGCTCGTACCTGCCCACTTGTCCGCGCACCCCCTCCGATCTCCAGCTCCGGGTCTCGGCTCCGCGCCGCATTCCTGCCCGGAGCGCCGCGCGCACTGGTCGGCTCCGGCGCGCAGCCCCGGACCATGTTCGCGTGCTCTGCTTCCTTTTGACAAATCCCCACATCGCTTCTTCCCCGACTGGATTTGGATTTACAAGCCCCAACACACCACCCGCCCCCCCGTGTGCCACCATGGACGGATGGTGGATGTTTGTCGGAGCGTTGCTCGGGATCCTCACCGGCCCCCGGGTCACTCGTGGTGGGTATTTCTGGTCTCTTCCCCCCAGCAGTTGTTTGGTTTGTAATTTAGGTCAGAGGTGGGGGACAACCTCACACCCCCGAATTTAAAGTCCCGTGGAAGCTGTAGGAGTCTACAGAGAATGTCTTCATGAAGCCCCCCCCCCTCTCCAGCAGGGCGTCATGACCTCTGGGACCCACTGAGAGGGTTATTGTTCCCCAGGGTTCAAAGGTTTCACTTCGAAGTTGATCATGTTTCTTGAACGAAGCTGCTGGGATGAAGTTCAGATGGTCGTCAGGTGCCGTTTATTCCAAAGAGTGTTCAGTTGTAAAGAGGTTCTCCCGTGGAGTCGGACACGTTGAGACGCTGGAGAGCTGGTCAGCAGCTGAGGGGTTCCAGTCCCAGATAGACGGGACTAAACAGGATGATAATCTGCGTAATGGACGATAATTCTGCCGAGCCAGCAGACCGTGAACCGATCTGATGAATGTAAACCTACGTCTCTCCATGAGCATCTGATTAATATTCATAATGCTGCATCCGATCTGATGAGAGTCGCTTGGACTGACCCGTTGAAACTTTCACTGCAGAGAAGTTCAACCTCAGATCATTAGACCTCATCTCCTCATCTTGGTGAGCATCCAGTCCTCTTTGGCAGCACTTAAGACAGATAAAACTTCCCCTTCCCTTCCCCTTCTCCCCCCGATAACAGGGAAACGAACCAGTCATGAAAGTTGAAACATACTGACACTCAGTGATGTCAGTGAGCTGGAATCGGGTTCCAGGATTGAAACATCCAGCGAGCAGCAGATATCAAACGTTCTCACGTAATCTCGAATGATGACATCTGTTCCAGTCGTCTCCCACAACACGTTTCTACTTATGTGTTCTCCGCTCCGACACCTCTCGAGCCAGGTCACTGGTGTCGTCCCGTTTGACGACGATTCTTTCGAAACAACTCATACTATACTGAATCACTGAGTGAAAAGATTCGTTAATTTCACAGCTGGTGAATTTAGGGTACCGCCTAGTTTGATCTCCTTCAAATGGAACAACGTGGACCTGCCCGTCTTACCCATGACCTACCAACATTCGCTGCAAGAGGAGGCTGCGTTTTCCAGATTTTATATACAGTCTATGGTTCCAACCAAAACCTGGAAGAAAAAGCTCAGCGCTTATATTTCCTGTTTTTAATCAGAATGTAAGGAAAAGTTTTGTGTCTGTTAAGGCTCCAAATTTGCCTAAAAGCCCCAAAAACGAGTCTTGATTTAATGTCATGCTCATCCTTTAAGACTAAATCTCTTCCAGAGAAAATGTAATCCATCTCGGCTAACTGGATTAGGTCGATCTCACACGCGTCGTTCCTCAGGCTCGACCGGCGTCTCGTTTAAAATCTCGGTGGTGAAGGAATTGTTCTGTGAGATGAGCAGGGCGTACAGCTGGAACAGCTGCTGTTGTTCTCCCATGTGGACCATTAAGGTAAATGTTTATCGCTTGCTGCCCCCAACACACTCACACACACACTCTCTCTCCCTGAGCCCTGAGTGTGGAAGGTTTCCACACTCTGTGTGTCAGACTTCAGCCCCGCGGCCTCTGTCCGTCCGTCCGTCCATCCGTCCGTCCATCTGTCCGTCTGTTTCTGTAGCGTTTTTCCCTCAAACGGAGCAGAGATGATGAGCTGCGGTTTTCTCCCTTTTCGTTTTAGGGATTTGACGGTCTGACTGAACTGAACGTGGCTCAAAACAAGTTCCAACACTGAATGACGGATGTTTTACATCCGTCACCAAAGTCAGTAGATAATAAATAATTACATGCAAAGGTTTACCTGTTCGAGTGGGACGTAATCGTGGTCACAGTCCCACAGGACAGATTCCCTCGATTACCTCCACCAAGGAGCCAGTGTCTGTCTGTCAGTAAAACACCTCCCAAATGAAATGTTAAGTAACTGCTGCTAATGGGACCCGGACCAGGAGATTCAGTGTCGGTGATCTGGAATCATCTCAGAGTTGGTGTAAATTAAAGTATAAAATGGTGAATTTACATTGATCGAATCCCAATATAATGTCAAGAGAACATTATATCAGAGGAGCAGAGAAACCGAAATGATCCAAAGCTCCAATCTGTGAATGGATTCTAAACATAAAATGATGACTGTGGGATGCTCTGGCCTCCAGTTCCAGGTGTGTGACCTTCTCTCTCTCTCTCTCTCTCCCTCCCCAGGAGCTTGCGTCTACGAGGGATCAGTGTTTGCGGTAGGTGCAGCTTCTCCTTTGTCCCGCTTCAGGATTCCTCCTGTCTACCACAGATTTAGGATGGTTTGAACAGCCTGATGGGTGTTTGCTCATGCATTATTCACAGAGGACATTACGGGTTCAGATGATGGACGGGTGAAGCCGTAAAGAGAGTGTGTGTGTGCGGTAAAAGCAGTGTGGATGGTTGTACTTCCTGTGTTGTGTGTGCATCATCTGAGCAGTTTTCCCATTGATGGGACATGGTGGACAGCGACTACTGATGACAAGACACGATGCTCTATCCCCATTGGTCCCAGCTCTCCAGTCACCTCCTGGCCTCTGACTTATCATAACGTCACAACGGTTGTTCTGCTTGAGGCGTCTGCTCCGCTGCGCTCCACTGAAGTAACCTGATTTAAAACTGCAGCCACGATTCAGCTTCAAGCACAAAACGAGTTGACCAGCAGAGAACCTTCCGTTGATTCCATTCACACGTCCAACCAGCACACACGAAATATTCTCATTTGTTGGACAACCGTGTCATCACAGCATTAGCTTTTGTTGCTACGCTAACAAAACTAGAGAAGAGAAACGCCAGAGCGTGTGTTCCAGAAATTGGCCGATCAGAAGGGTCAAGTTCTCTGCTGGGTTTGATGTGCTTGTGTTTGTGTTGCTGTGGAAACGACAATGGTCACATCTTGGTCTATCTGTCTATCTATCTAGACTGCCTCATCTTCCACCCCACCTTCCACTGTCGATCTACTAAAGTCCACTCATACTGTCATACAAAGGATCCAAAGCACACTGGAGAATGGGGGCATCAATCCCACTACCTCTCACATGCTAAGCGAATGCCCTAGCATTTGAGCTAATTCCCCAATGTCTGCATACTGAAGTGAGCTGAAAATCATCTTTTCAGAGTTATTGGTGTTACCTCCCTTTCAATTGTTCTTGTGAGCAGTGATCGTTGTGGTCACATGTTCCATTATCTTATGTCAAAGCGCTCTCTAAAACGTGTGATTTTTCTTCTCCGACTTCCACATGCTCACACTCTCTAAGAGTCGCCATTGTTGTTAAAGCATCCTGGGAAATTTCACAGGCACACATCTGAAACCCTAAAACCCCCTCGAAGGGCGAGATTCATACCCACCATACCCACCCCCTCTTTGTACCTACTACCCTACATGTAAAAAGTAACTAGGACACCAATAGTCTTATGGGAACACACAAAATGTAGGGATAGTGCTAAAAAGAATGAGGGTGGGGGGTGTATTGGTATTCACCCTAAAAAACGGACATTTTGATGACTTACTAGGTCTGAAGATCATGGGGCGTAGTAACACTGTGGTGTCACTGTGGGTTCATAGATGGTTCTTTCTGTTGCTTTTCAGTGGCGTTTTGGGGAGTGATGGTCGGTAGCCGAAGCACACAGCTCCGGTGGTTCTTCCGTGATCTGGTTGGGCTATTTTCACCACTGTTAGGTTGCGGGATTCAACAGGTGGTGGTTGACTTCTCCCTTTTATGAGTCAAACCTGAGTTAAAAGTGTGAGATTTGCTGTTGTACACTTTAGAAAAACACCACTTGTGTCGTGCAACAACTGGTAATGTCTCTTAAAAAGCCTTAAAGATAGTTGTCAGCAGTGGAGCTGCAGTTCCCAGAGGGAAATAATGGCGCTTCTTTCCTGCCATGTTGTCTGTATAATTACTGCGGAGACATACCGACATCTCCCTTCAATCCTGTAAAGGCATGAGAACACATCCTGCCCCTTCTCTCACTTTGAAGGGGCTAATTTGTCCGAGGGACGATGTGAAGACAGGACTTGTTCTGTTGCAGAAGATGATCGGGCTGGTGGTGGTGGTGGTGGTGGCAGCGGGGGAGGGAGTTGGAGAGAACGGAGAGGGAAAAGAGGGGGGTTGTGGGAAAAAGGAGACTGTAGGGAGACAGGTGGGACGTCCTAGCGTGTTGAGGCACAGTCGGGAAAAGGACACGCTGGAGTTCAAAGTGAAGAACGCCTGCAGTGGTCGACAGGGAGGAACAAATGGAAAACGAGTCGAGAGATTGAAGTGCACGTCTCTATAGAAACACTCTTATGTGCTCCAATCTTCACCGATATAAATAATCACGAGTGTCCTGTTTTTGGAAGAAAACCTGCGTCATTGCTGTTGAATGAATAAAAACTTGGGCGTTTTTCTGCCATTTGAAGTGGACAGATTTTCATTGATCCCCTCCCCCCGCAAATAGTCAAACTCCTACAAAGAACATTTGTGTTATTTCTGGTCAAAATGTCACATTTCTAGTCGTAGCATTTCTTTACACTTTACCCATCAGCTGAATAAGTAACATGTTTTTAGACAGCCTGAACTTGTTTCACTGTGTGAAAATTGTCTTTTCAGGTGTATTTTTCAGTGTAAAGGGATTTTATCTATTATGTATTCTGAAATATGAATTTTTGCAATGGCCGCTAATAGCGACGTCACTCTTTTGAGAGACAGACAAGACAAATTCAGAGCAGACATTCGGTTATTATGGACTTTGACACAACAACCATCATCAACTTTGTAAAAAGATTTTGTATGTAAGATCCTTCCTGTAGATAAAAACTCACTTCCTGCATTTTTCAGTGGTGATGTGCATTTTTTGCAATAATGGAATAAACAATGTTCACTTGTGAAAGAAGACAAATGTCCTGTCAAGTTACAGACATTTGCTGCTGTCTGCTGTTCAGACTTGGCAGAGACGTGTCAGTTCTTGTATTTAATTCTGGCATTTAATTCTGTTGTGATGTCAGCACACAGACTACCGCACGACTTGTAGCGAACCTCTAAGGGGAAAAGAGCAGATATAGAGTGTGAGACAAAGGACATCCGTTGGGGTCATGCAGGTCAGAGGTGATCTCACCCTGTGGTCAAATGCTAATGGCTAACACTAGCTAACAGCTAGCACTCAGAGGCAGGTAAAGGTCTTGCCTCATCCATTCTGTCCTTGTTTCTTGTGCGGTGAAGTGTCAATCAAGTCAAATCATATCATGATCACATCTCAAATGTGAATAAAAGTCTTAGAATATTTGAAAAGACATTCATTTCTTTGCTAATATTAATGCCAAACTGTGTGGTTTCCAGTGGCGATATGTGGAATTTCAATCTCTGAAATGTCTTGGGTTGGTTCTTCACAAACACATGCTGATGCCCTAGTGACTTTCCATGTAGCCCCATATGTGGTCTGGACTAATCTGAGGAGATTTCTCCACAAAGACGTTCCCACGGCTGGAGCAGGTTCCACTGATCGATCGGACCTGCTCGTTGTTTTTTCCTGACAAGGTGCTGAGGCCAGTGCAGATGGAGTCAATCATTCACCAGTCAGACGCCTCGGAGCGTCAGTGTAACCTGAAGAACCAGATCACAGAACGTGGAGTTGAGGTCAGAGTGATGTCACCTGCGGGTCAACTGAAACATCCCGATCCTGTCAGCTCATGTCAGCTTGGGCGCTTACGTCCTGAAAAGGTCCGAGCTCTGAATGCTGACGTATGGCTGCTGTTATCACGTCTGACCCTGTAACCTTCAAACCTCTGACCAGTGCATGTGCTAATTCCTTGTTGTTCAATCGGTAACCTGCTCTGGGTTAAAGGGGTTTTCATGTGTACGTGTTGTGCCACCGATCCTGACAGCGAATGTCGGGCAGAAGGACTCATGCAGGGCCATGTCCAAATATACCAGCGACCCCTCGGGGCTTGAATTCCTGGCATTGCAAGTGGCCCTTTTCCTGTAGGGAATCAAAATGTAGGACACCTCAAGAATAACTCCATCAGGGTGGAGGATGGGGCCATCACACAGTTTCTGTTTCAGCAGTTTCTCCTGTGCTGAGTGTTATGATGTTCCATCATGTTGAACCCAACAAGTCAGTCATTTCCACATAGTAAACTAGTCAACTAGTCACTGAACAGCTGTAGACAATTTAAAGTATTCTGACCCGAAACCCGCCTGTGATTGGTTTCCATGGCAACAACTCTGTAACCCTTAAAGTTAGGCAGTGTTTGCGCTAGTGGTTATTGGTTGTTGGTTGTTTTAATGTGTAAACAACAGTCCCATTGACAACAAACAATGTTTCTGTGTGTTCTGCATTAGGTTAAAGGGTCCATTTGCTCTGCAGCATACTCGTGAGGTAGACGTTGTATCATGATGTATAAAAATGGAAAGTCTGAGTAACTGGACCTGAAGAAGAAATCACCCTGGTGAAGTACGTGATGATGCATTTGGACTCCTTTGGGGTCTTTTGATTGCACTCGGTGTTTTGCGATGACATGTTTCCAGGGGGTTAACGTGGACGTGCTGGGTTTCCACCGTCTCACCGCACTCATCAGTGCACCTGTACAACATTTAGCGAGTGGCAGTATGTAAAAGGTGATGAATTGATGAATGCTGCTGCTCCACGCCACCGTTAAATCACTGTAACGTCACAGTTCTCTGACTGCGGCTTTTACGACGACAGCTGATGTTTCAGATTTATGTCGAGAACATTATCCTGCATTATTACCGCGCTCGCGGCACATTAAACTGTCATATGAGGAAATGGAGAACAGGAATTCCTTCGAACCCGTGAACATCTGAGGTCTGAAACCTGCTGTTTCTGTTTTTATTATTAAACATTTACGATTCAGACTCGTCACCAGGAAATATTCATGAGCTGGTTTGAATCTACTTTGTGCTTCGGGTGTTGCAAATGTGTTGCCAAAGTGGCACGAAGCCTCACTAGGTAAAGAGGACAGGATCGCAGAGACTTTGTTGCACATTGATGCTTCCAGCTCTTTGTGAACGTTCTCACCAGAACAAACAAACAAACAAACGTGGACTTCATCTGCCATGTTTACTGAGCCTGAGATAAGGAGTAAAGAGCTGGATCGCTGTTAACCACTAGATTCTTGTGTTGACAGTAGAACTTGGGACGTCCCTCTGTCTTCAGTGACCAATCAGAGGCCGGCAGTAGACTTCAGCTTCAGAACCTCAAAGTTCGCGCAATAAATCATCATATAAGATAAATGTATCATAAAAAGTCTCCAATCGACGATAAATGCGATTGTGAGCATTTGACCCATCAGATTCACCCCGGGATTCATGAGCTGTGCAAAACTAGCTGTAATAAGTCGCCCTAAGGGGGGCGTCTCAAACTCTGCTTACCTGGGGCAGGAGGCCGGGCCACCCCCCCTACCTGGCTGCAGATTGAGGTGACCCATGTAGGAGAATACAACAAGATGATGAATAGACATGAATACACACCCATAAAGTCGTATCACCTGTAGAAAAACGTCCAAATGTCATCTTTGCATTGACCATTGGATGAACAGTTTACTTACATTTTCAGAACAAATGTCTGCTCTTGGACTTGGATTCTTGAGAAATTAAGTAAAAAAATATAAAAGGACTTATAGTACAGTGTGATTTCTGTATGTTTTTTTTCCCTCTTCATTACATATTTTCGGCAGATGTGAATTATAGTCTGGAAAATACCATATTTATTTTACTTTTTGTTGTCTTTCATGAAAAAGAAAAGTGCAAAATAATTGTGTTACAAGTGTAGATGTCATGTGATGTGTCTTAAATGTAAAAATATTTGACTGAAAATCCTAAGAGTGTGGCAAAAGAGTCACGTTGAGTTGTGCTAAGGGTGGTGTGTTGTGGAAAATCATCTTCATCTTCAAACACAGGCGCATGTGTGACTGACCAGAGAGAGGAAGTGTCAAAATAAAAGTAGACATATCCCTGCATCCATGTTTCCAGTCACTTCCAGCCCCAGCTGAACATCACTCCTCATGTGAAGCAGCTTCAGTGGAGCTGTAAGGTGATTTATCAGCTAAACACTGAGCTCTGGAAGGAAAACAATCTCAGCTGGATGTCGGGTTGCGTTCTGACATGCTGCAGAAATTGAGTTGGATCACGTTAAAAGCGGAACAAAGTTCAAAAGAGCCCTCTGGCTGTGCCGATGGGGACGACGTGGACAGCGGATCCTACCATGTCGTCCCCATCGTTGTTTGCTGGAGAAACGTGACATCAGAAGCTCAATTAGGACCCGACTGCAGCCGGGCGGATATATTTCCACCAGCAGAGACACACCGATGGGACACCTGGACCGTCGCTGCTGGTACTCACGCTGTGGTTTTCTCCCTCTGTGGGGCTGAAAATAAACAATATGGTCGGATGAGGGAGCAGATCAGCCCCTCCCAGAGGGATGAGATGAATGGGACTGAACGGGACCAGCACTGCAGGCAAATTTGCAATGGGGAGCTGGAGGGAAAAGTAGGATTATGGTTCTGGAAAGATCTTAAATGGGGTTAACACACACACACACACACACGGGCGGAGGTGTCTGATGACGTGAAGCGCTTTACATCGGGGTCAGAGGACATCTCGCTGCAGGATTACGTGAAACTCCAGCTGCTTTTTATTGCAGCTGACTCTGACGGTATCAAACACACAAGCAGGGAAACCCGTCGACCTGCTTTCATGACGATCAAAACCAAACGTCTGTTCAGCAGGAACCTGTCTCGAGCACGCATGGTCTGTAAAAAGCTCTGCGGCCATCTGCCTCGACCAGCTGACTTGTAGCAGCAAAAATGTCCCCTGTACGCTTACTTTTGGCTGCATTTGTGTCTTGTGAACTGATGATTACTGTACTTATCGTCCCACGTAAGACGTGAAGAAAGCTGTTGATGGATGTTTGCAGTAGAGTCGGCTCAAAGATAATCAGATTTCTTAAATCCTTTTAGATGAAGAGGGCTTTTATTTTAGGCATTAAACCTTGACCACCACCGGTCTCCCCAGCGCTACATTCGTGCTAGCATACTTTGGAGTACCGGCATTATGTCAGAAAACAGTTCCTGAAAGCTGAGTAACACTTCTCGGCTTTCAGGAACCGTTTAATGTTTTCTGATGAGTGGAGCGTAAATACTAGCGCAATCCTGCTATTACAAAGTATGCTAGCATGAATGTAGCACTGGGGAGACCGTCAGTGTTAAAGGGTTGTTTTGCACATTGTGGTTCAATTGTTGTTAATTTTTTCCTGCTCTAGATACTTGTGTGTTTTTCTTTTGATAGTTTTAAGTTTGTTTGCTGTCGTTCTGCTCAGTGTTCTGAGGGAACGTTCCATCTAATCTAACCTGATCTGCATGTGAGGTGAATGTGGGCGATCTTAGATGGTTGATGTCTTTCACAGATGTTTAAAACCTTTGACTCAGCAGGAGATTGTGTGGGAGAGAGGATGGGAACACGCTCTGCTTCATCTCAACGTTTCAAACTCAATCAGCTGTTTGATTCTGTCAAGCGTGGCTTCAGCAGTTCCAGGCTGCCCTGATGTCAGAGGCACCGTGGCTCAGGACACAGAAATAGATCATCTGATGACTTGCGAATCATCTCTACCACATCTGAATTATTCAGCGTCTGGAGCTCTTTGAAGGCTGACGGCTCTTTTCAAGATCTTTATAAAAAAAAACCCAAACTGGTCAACCCACCCCACAGCCCATTAGTTTTCCTTAAGGCAGAAACGTACACATGGAGCTTTGTGACGTCATTGTGAGTCCCTGAGGACAGATACTTCCAAGGTCACGTCCACCGAGTTCAGGTGAATCAGTAAATCTTTTATCGTTGGAGTGTTTGTCCACATGAACCGGCGTCTGACCGGAGCCTGGTTATGATCCTTTTTGAAACTGGGTCCCTGAGTGAATCAGTGTGACGACGACACTGTTTCTCCTGCATGTTCGACCTACACCCGTCTGTCCTGAGCTGGTGACCTCATGGCCCTCCCTCACCTTAGCCTGCATGTGCTAACGCGCTACCAACAACAGCGAAGGTGGTTCAGAAGCTGCTGAATGCGTCTGTTTGTCCGTTCACGCAGATGTCTCCTTGTTGGGTTACGTTTGGGTTGAAACAGGAACCAAGGACAAACCACACAGGAGGCCCGGAAGGGGTTATGACTTAAGAGGCTTACTTTTTTTTTTGACCCTTTCATGCATGAATGAATGAATCTTTACTTCCAAGCATTTAATTAAAATTTGAACAACTTTACATCAGGAAGAACAAACCATAAAGTGATGGATTAAAAGTTTTATGTGGCCACAAATAATCACACACAGTATTTACATGTCGATCTTTATCCAAACACACTATGCTGAGCTGGGGCCTCATTTGGACCCTTCAGAGGGTCCTGATCCAATGATGCAGCAGGGGCCGTCATGCTCCCTTGACTGGAACTAAGACCCCCCCCCACACCACACACACACACACTCACACACACACACACACCCTGTGGAGAATGGATGAAGTGCAGTAACATTTGGCAAACATCCAGTTGCCAAGCTAATGAGCAAATAAACAAGCTAGCTGCTCGTCTTTCTCACACACACACACACACACACACACACACACACACACACACACACACACACACACACACACACACACAC
>JBBMJM010130999.1:10036-20151 GCA_037832705.1 Centriscus cristatus
TATTATATCTCTGTCTGCCTTTCTCTTCCTCGTCTGTCTCTCTCTCTCTGCACTTTTCTCCTGATGGGGACCAACGATACTGCCTCTCCTTCTGTCGTATACAAGAGAAGTCTAAATAACAGAGTAAACGTCAAAATACTTCCATAGGACACTGGACACCACAAGTGGATTTCTAAAGAACATATCTGACAACCACAAAACCTGCTCCCTCTTTGTGGAACTGAAAATGGAATAGTATGGCTGTTTCCATGGACACTGGGTTACTTTCTGATACACTGATCTGCATCTCTGAAGGGACTAAAGGTGCAGGTGGTGGATGTGACTCATCACATTGGAGTGGTAACATGAAACGTCCTTGAGGAAAAATGTATGTCTCTCGCATCCCTTTACGCTACTGAACTAAGTCTTGTGGACACATGTGCATATTATATATGCAGCTGCAAGCACGCACACCTGCTGATACACACATACTGTTGAAGTCTTCATCGACAGGAATGATGGCCGTCGTTGGAAAGGGCTACAGCAAAGACAGAGTTGTGGCTTGGTGCCTACTGTAGATGCAAGGAAATACAATACAATGAAAATGTATTAAATATGAAGAATGGTAATTGTGAGCTCGCTCTGGGTCTCATATCTTCTTTTTTACTTCGATTGCTTCCTGACGATATTTGTTCTTCTGACAGTTCTTGTCTGCCTTCATCAGCCTTGTCTTTCTGTGTTCGTCCTGACTGTCTGATTATGTCTGAGCTGTATGTCACTGTAAAGGTTTGCACAGTGTGCAGGTCACTAAAATTCTTTCAGATATGAGTGCATGGGTCACAGAGAAATGTGCAGTGTGAGACCACACTAAAAATGAAGCCAAAGGATCTTGATCATGCACTAGTGTCTGGTTATAGTACACATCATAACTCTTTCCCCTCTCCATCGAAATCAAAAGTATACATTTTCCCAGAGTAGTTTCTTCATTTTAGGTAATACGTATCACTTTTGTGTTTGTTGTACAGTATTGCTCATTTTTTGATGTGCTTGTTTTATCTTATTTTTTGATCCTTGACAAGAGGATGGCTGGCTCAGAGTGATGTTACAGTAGATACAGAGGACGTTACAGATTTGTTTTTTGTTAATTCAAGGGCATATGCAATCCTAATTTGCATAGTTGATATTTTGCATAAAATGTAGACAATGAGTTCCTGCAGTATAGAAGCACTTGTGTAAGGGATGTTTTGGCTTCATTTTTGTGCAGTGAAAGAAGCTGGACTCGCACAATGCACGAGAAATCAAGGTGCAGGTATTTGTTGCCTTCAAATGATTTGCACTTTTTCCAAAGCATCAACAAATGTACAATGGAATTATATTTGAATTAGTTTTGATGGTCTTAATAACACTCCATATTGTGATTTCAGACTTTCCAGACGAAAGCAAGAAAAAAATCAAACATGTCATATGTGTAACTGGCTACTACGACAAAATGTTCCAAAATGTGTACCTCCAATCGCAAAGGGGATTTATTTTATGCATCTACTTGTGCATTTCATATTACTGGTTCTCTTAGTGGGCTGTGAGTGGCCCTGTTGAGTGTTCAATCATCTTGCAAAGCATGTGGTAATTTTGAGAAAAAAACACCTGACAGGTCCATATTATGATACATGTGTGTTTGTGCATCGTGGTCTGTCTTGCTGACTTCATGAAAATGTTTTTATTATTATTATTATTATTTGTCTTTCTCTTTTCTTTTGCATTGTACAATATATTGTATGGCTGAATTGTTTCAACACCCTACGTTGACAAAATGAAGCCACATGTATGGGATTTGAGCTGTTATAGTTGTCATTGTGTGAGGTGTTTGGTGGTTCTGTGTGCCCACCAACGTCCTTTATTCTTGAATAAAAGCAATCAATCTGACTGGCATTTAATGAAACAGTGTGGACTAAATTACTATCATCATCATAGCCTGTACAATCATATAGCAGTTACATATTATATTTGTCCAGAGTGCTAAAGCAAGATGTTTCAAGTAGTGATAGTATTAATGAACTTCTAAGACTTAATTAAGTTCAGACTTAATGGAAAATTAGTAAAATATATTCTTCCACCTGTGTTGGTATGTTCCAAAGTTTGCACGAATTGTTGTAATTACGAAGAGTGACCACTAGTGGCGCTAGTTCGCTCACTTTCATTGTTCCCGGTTGTGTGCAACGCCGGGCGGATCAGAGTGGAAAATGGCGGACGGTGTAGATCACATCGATATCTACGCCGATGTAGAGGAGGAGTTCAACCAGGTATTTAGACCCTATTCGTAATGTGTTTAATGAAGATGCATTAACACCTGTATTTGTTTTATAAGTGGTTGCTATGGTGTTAGTAGAATTGCGTACCTCCTGACAAACGAGCTTTATCCGCATACGGGCCTCCCTTTCCCCCATGCTGCAGATCTGCAGTCTCGGTTAGCATCCTCGGATCGAAATGTATTCCTCGTGACAAATCATTTTGGTGATGTTGAACTAACTATAGGCTTGTTTGCAGCGGCCAAGATGTGATGGCGTAGCCTGAAGTGAATTCTTAAAACCGCTGTTCATTGTTTAGAAGGGACACCGCTTCGGGCCTCGGCATGGCCGCCATTGGCGGGCTTGTGAAGCCAAACAAACGCAGTTTGGTTTGCTAGCAAGCTCATGCTTCGTAGCCGTCAGTAACATTACGATGTGTTTCCAATTAGAAGTTTATAAAGTTCTTACTTAAAGAAAGATCAGCTGGCGTTTCGACG
This sequence comes from Centriscus cristatus, assembly GCA_037832705.1. Taxonomy (NCBI): domain Eukaryota; kingdom Metazoa; phylum Chordata; class Actinopteri; order Syngnathiformes; family Centriscidae; genus Centriscus; species Centriscus cristatus. The sequence continues at coordinate 12,798 of JBBMJM010130999.1, forward strand.
GTGTCGGTGGAAAGGTGCTATGTAGATTTTAATCGTCAATTAGTGGCGATAAGTGCAATACGAAGTGTGGCGTAGGACTTTTAGCATAATAGCATAATAATGCTAGCAGGGAAGACGTTTCATCCTTTTCATGTGCTGAAATAGATCAGTCCTAACATGTATGCTGTTTTACCATCTAAATAAGTCACACGTGTGTTTACACCGTTCTAGATCCATCCACTTCCCGAAGAACAGTTGTAAATGTCGAGGGCAAACAATAAAATATTTCGGAATAATACAGTGTTACAATATTTCGATGCAAAAATTTGCTCACAGAACTAGTTTACAGTGAAACCGTGAGTTGGTTTATATCTTCGAATCTATACTGAAATCGGCGAGTTTGTTTTCATGTAATTGTCCTGTGAAGCATAACTTTGGAAACAAGTTAACTCCAGGAGCGAAACCTTTTAACCGTTCGTCCACCGGTAACTTTCACCAGTGGCTGTCTATGTTGGTTTTAATGTGGTTTATATGCTGTGACACATAAAAACAGTTGTGTGTACTGTACAGTTCACTTCAAGCTAAGGTTTTGTGTTAGCATCAATGCGTTTCACAGATAACAATACAAGCACAAAAAAAAAGACAACTAGTATATTGAATGTGTGTCTTTTTTGTTGTTAATTTTATATTTTCAATAACACTTCAGGTTTTTATGTTCACATATATTTCCTGTATTTTCCATTAAAGGAGAGTTTTGTTGTTGTTAACAGGAAGCAGACTACCCAGTTCATGAGCAGATCGACCTGTATGATGATGTCATATCCCCGTCAGCCAATAATGGTGATGCACCAGAAGACCGGGACTACCTGGACACATTACCCACCCCTGGTGGCACAGAGGGAGGGAAGAGCGCCCCACCCAACATAGTATACACCCACACAGGCAAAAGGATTGCCCTGTATATTGGAAACCTCACATGGGTGAGTCTTTTGTTGTCGTGAAATCATTTGGATATATGAGGAGGAAATAAATGTAAACACCGTGTGAGTCCCCCATTGCAGCAAATTAGTGAGCTGTCTACACATGACTTGTCCTCTTTCATGCAGTGGACAACAGATGAGGACCTGACAGAAGCAATCCGGTCAATAGGCATCACAGATGTCCTGGAGATCAAGTTCTTTGAAAACAGAGCCAATGGCCAATCCAAAGGGTGAGTGTCTGTGATGCGACCATTTCACCATATAATGGACATTCTGACTGACTGTCATTGCATGTGTCTCCAGGTTTGCGCTGGTGTGTGTGGGCTCAGAGGCATCATCCAGGAAACTGATGGACCTTCTGTCAAAGAGGGAGCTCCATGGGCAGAATCCCATTGTCACGCCATGCAACAAACAGTCCCTTAGCCAGTTTGAGATGCAGTCACGCAAAAGTAAGTACAATGTCTAGATATATCAGAGCTATTGCAGCCATCAAGAACAAAAAATATGCAACAATGCATGATTTAAATTAGTATTACAATTTTATACTGACTAAATTATTCTTCTAAATAGAAAACATGAGTTAGCATTGTATTATCCTTTACACAGGTACCCAATCAGGCCAAATGTCTGGGGAAGGTAAAGCTGGTCCTCCAGGCGCTGGCCCTCGTGGAGGTTTTCCCATGGGGGGTAGAGGTAGAGGCAGGTTTCCTGGACCACCTGGCCCTGGAGGAGACCGCTTCCCTGGTCCTGTTGGGCCTGGAGGGCCGCCACCACACTTCCCCGGTTAGTTTGGTAATGAGAATTTGTGCGAGTGCAGACAAAATTGCAGACAAAAACAGTTTCTGGTCTCAAAACAAAACACCAGAACATAAGATGCAAGGTAATCAATGTATAAAGGGAACCGGACTATAGTCCCTGGCCTTGGATAATTTAGGCATCATCGACAAGCTACACTGGCCTTGCAGTGCAAAAATAAAGGGTGAGTCAAATAGCAGAGAACGTTTAACTGTTCTTTTTGAATCAATATGGATTCAGAATTTCCATCCAATACTGACACATTTGGCAAATAGCCTGTGTTATTTTCTGTACACATGGTTAAATTTTATTAACCATAACATGAGACGATATTCACATTAGTGTTGCAATGAAATAGTTCTGGCAGGGTTCCGCCAGTAGTAGAATCCCAGTTTTCTGTACTCACACCTGCTCGAACCGGGTCTCATCTGTGTATTTCTTGTTCGGTAGCTTTAAGTTTTCCTTGGCAGGGCTGTGTCTGTGCATGTCTCCCTCCCCGTCTGGTTGGTCCTGTTGTCGTCCCTCCCCATTTAGATGGTAGTCCCGCCCTGGCTGCACTTCTCTGCTCACTTGACTATTTCAACACCATTCACCATCAGTTTTCCTCTAAGCTGCTTTGAGCAAGCTACCAACTTCACACTCGGGACAAATCCTGGGTTGGCTGCCTGATGCTTCTGTATAAAGAGAATCGAATAGCAGCTTTCTTTTTTATTTTTCAGTTCTTGCCATTCATCCTGCCATTTTCACATCTCCTTCTTTGCTTCATGGCTGGTGCCTCATAATGCTGCGCTGCATAAAAGCCTTCAGTCAGGCAGACGGGAATTAAGGGAAAAGTTGTGATTGGTTTGCTTTCTCCCCCCATTAGGCTCGGGGATGAGACCAGATCTGATTAGGCACCCAGATGGCCCTCTGATGGATATGAATTTCAGTCCCTTCCCGCCGGGGGGCAGGAACGGGAGCTGGCATGGCAGAGGTGAAACACCTCGATTGATCTGACTGATTTTATCGATTGCGTCTTTATCTTAACCCGCAGACGGAGCTGTGATATTGAATTAGTCGGTCACCTGCAACAATGCAGCTGAATTTAACAGATTACTGTCCTTCCAGTTTGGGCCAGAAGAACCATTTCAATAGGTCGAACGCATCATTTATGACTGTTTTTGTTTGGCCTTCCGATACAAAACATCAAACCAAATTCTTGCTCGTCTTGCAAAGGATCAAGCAAGAAGCACAGCAAATTTCATGATTTAACAATGAATGAGAGTGCTGCGTTGGACTTCCTTTTCTCCCAGTCCATAAAAACAAAAGCTTTTTATGCTTGTCTTTGTCAATCCTGTCAGAACGCAGACATCCTCCTGGCAGATAAACCTCTGGTGCTCTTAGCTAGATGGCTAGAACATCCCCTCTGGGTTGTTTGGTGGAGTGAATAAACCAGAATTAGGCACGAAGGCTCATTGTGGTCAAAGCCAGCTTTCCATCTGTTGGTTTGCTTTTTTATTTTGTTTTCCACATTATCTTACGGCCTTTCTTTGTTTGTCCTTATGTGCGTCATCATATCTGCTTTGAACTGCCTTATGATATTCCAAGACACTGAAATGAGAGCACCATGATTTCAATATTTCATGTAAAAGTTTCTGTCCCGTAGGACTCAGACTTGGCTGCTTACTGGAACAGGGAGGAGTCATCGGGCGCTATGTTTCATGCAGGCTTCTGTTTGCCTTCTTGTGTCCTGTAGGTGGTATGCAGGGACCTCCACGCCCACCTCCTGGGCCCCCTGGGCCCCCAGGACCTCCACCTCCTGGCCAGGGTCTGCCCCCTCCACTTGCCGGTCCTCCTAATCGTGGCGACAGACCTCCTCCCCCTGTTCTTTTCCCTGGTCAGTTTGGTCAACCACCACTGGGGCCTCTGCCTCCAGGTCCCCCTCCTCCAGGTTATGGCCCTCCCCCTGGCCCTCCACCACCTCAACAGGGGCCCCCACCTCCGGGACCATTCCCTCCTCGCCCCCCAGGCCCCATCGGGCCCCCCATGGCTTTGGCACCACCACCTCACATGCCAGGTCCTCCACCAGGTGGACCACCACCAGCCCCCCATGTCAACCCGGCCTTCTTCCCTCCGCCCGGTAACAACAACATGCCCCCCAATGACAGCAGGGGCCCCCCAGGACCAAATGATCCATATGGACGCCCACCACCCTATGAGAGAGGAGACTACGGCCCTGGAGGCCGGTATGGATGGGATCTAGTTGTTTGATGGTCTTGACATTGAGTGGGTTGAGTTGGGTTTTTTGTCTGACGTGTGTGTGTGTGTTACAGGGACATGGAGGCGTCACGGGCTCCTCTGAGTGAAGCAGAGTTTGAGGAGATCATGAACAGGAACAGGGCCATCTCCTCCAGTGCCATATCTAGAGCAGTGTCTGATGCCAGTGCTGGTAAACACACATGTCAGATACCTTTTGATTAAATGCACATTGTGTGAGTCAACGTAGAAGTCTAATGCTGTGTTTCCTGTGTAGCTGACTATGGCAGCGCCATCGAGACCTTGGTGACGGCCATCAGTCTGATTAAGCAGTCCAAGGTGTCGGCAGATGACCGGTGTAAGGTCCTTATAAGTTCTCTCCAGGACTGTCTCCACGGCATTGAGTCTAAAAGCTACGGCTCAGCCTCCAGGTAAAAAAACAAAACTAATGTATGTGTACGTGTAGTTGTCACATGCTGGTAGAGCATGTGACAACTGATGTCAGCTTGAAAGCCAAACAGAGAGTAAACACCCCCCCACCCCTTCTCTTGTAGGCGAGAGCGTTCCAGGGAACGAGATCACAGCCGCTCAAGGGAAAAGAGCAGACGCCACAAGTCCCGCAGTCGGGATCGGCACGAGGACTACTACCGAGAACGCAGTCGGGAGCGGGACCGCCATCGGGAGCGAGACCGGGACAGAGACCGTGAAAGGGAGAGAGAACGGGAGTACCGACACCGCTAGACCACAGGGGAGGTGGGTACTTCTCTTCCTGCATTAATTGTGTCTGTATTAACTTAATCACAGCCTTTTTCAGAGGAGGACTCCTTCCACAGAGCGTCTGTAGTCTTTGGTCGGTCCACTTCATCAGATTCAGAGTAGCTGTAGTTATTGTGATATGTAAGAGGATCTGCACCAATAACACCCAATTTATCGGCTAAAACAAGCTGTGAACAATAGAACACTTTACAATATATTAGTTGAAGAGGACGACCCGGTTAACAGGTAAGTGTAAGGTAAGTTCATTTCACATTTCATGACTGTGTTATCATGTCTGTCTGTCAATTGTGTTATGATGTGCTGCTTAGCACACATGGATTGTAAAACCTTAAACTGGTTAAAAGAAAAAGGGTTTGTGGACACATTTCCTTTTGGCTCACAGGCATTAGAGGCTGGTGAAATCAGGAACAAAATGACACTAATTTGACTCTTTAATAAAAAAGAAATCTACCAAATGAGGAAGAACATCTTGCATTAACATATTTCCAGTCTTTATACATTCTCATCTACATGTTCGGTAAAACATGTTCAGGTTTTACCAGCAGCTCTCGGCCAGTGGACCAAAAGCTGATTATTGTTCTGGACTGTGGAGGTTATTTCTCAAAGACCACTCAGCTGGGTGTTTGTATTAGTAGTGAATGGTCTTTCTGAACTGGGCTGTTCAAGGTCGTGTTGTAAATGTGCTGCCATTTCAAATTTGAACAGTAACTTGTTCAGAAATTGGGGATTGTACTGAAACTGTCGGCTTCAAATTCTCGACAATGTGATGGTTCTATATTTTTATGTCAGTGTCTAACTTTGTATTTTGGTCATGGCCCTATGGTTTCCATGGTTACAGAAATGTGGACATGTTAAATGTGAAATATGACTGTTAAAATCTGGTTCCCTGCCTCCCCTAAGCCCAGTGAATGTGTGTCTCATGCTGTCAATTAGTGTTTGAGAAAGCAAGAGCCTCATGTCTAACCCCCCACACACACACACACACACGTCAGTTCACACAATAGTAAACACAACACACAGATGTGAAGGCCTTTCACTGGTCGAGTTTGCATCATTTGTCTCCAGTTGTCAGGTTGATTCTTGTAACTTCCTGTCCTTATTCTTAGTTAGTTGCTACATTAAATGTGCTTTAAATGGTAATGACACATATAGGAAGAAAATGAAACAGATTCCATGGGGCCCTATGTAATGTAAATCTACTGAAGTTGTTTCTCACCTTGTCGTAATTCCACCTCAGTTTTTGACAAATCCTTTCGATCAAAGGTCAGGGGATTTTGTAGCACTGAATTGACTTTTTAGAACTTGAATTGTTTGTAACAGAATTAAAGAATGTGTACACATGCAAAAGGTTGAACTTATGATTACTTTTGCTTAATCTTAAACAGATTTGATAAATATCAGTACTTTACAGTATATTTAGCCTGTATGTGCATGTGTGTGTAGGTTTTGAAATAATGTACAATAATGTGGATATTTAGCCCATTAAAAGAAGCAACTAATTGTATGAAATTCGGCTCTGAGCTTTGTGAAAGTTGAAGTTTGGCAGGTTTTTGATAATTGTGTTTGACCTGATATGATCCGTCCCTAGTTTGTACGTAATTTTGACACGACATCATCCGCTGTTGCAAATGATTTCAGTCGACTGGATTTCACTGTCAGGGTTTAGTGTCTTTCATGTTAGTTCATGTTCAATTGCGTCACGACTTTATCAATATATGTTGTAAAATTTTGTAACTGCGTTTTTTGTATCAAAGCAAGAGGCTAACGTTAACATCTAATTCTGTATGATGCAAATTATCTATATACATATATATATATTAACTGTGGTGTTGATGAATAGTGCTGCTGACTTGAGGTCCTGCAAAAAGAATGTAAAGTCGTAACTGGTCATGTGATTATGAACAGGGTAGACACGTGGCTGTCGGTGTTAGTCGACCTTTGTCCATCCAGTTGTGCCTTTTCCTCGTGATTTTTAAAGGAACAGTTAGACTTTGTGTCCACTGGGAACCTTTTTACCAAAGTGTATTTATTTATAATAGCATCTTTGTAGCATAGTAGGTGTCCTTCTGTTTTATTATGCAACATTTTCATACAAGACAAACAACTAAACCATCTCAATTCTCAGAGATCCTCAGTGGACAGAAGGTCTAACAATGTCATAATATTCACATATTTGACAAGAAATGTGTATGGCAGTATAACAGGAAGTGGGCGAAATGTCGATGTATTAAGGCCAAATATGTCCATTTTCCATTTGTCCAAAGATTTGATATCAAAGATCATGTTCATGAGGAAACTAGTCGAGACTTGATCCTGATAGTGGTGCAGGAGCTCATGTGCTTTCACTGTGTGTCATTGGATTATGCAGCTGTGGGAAGAGACGTGTTTGCACCAGGTAGAATTGATTCATGTGCCTTATTTCCAGTGTGTCTGAAGGTGTGTGCGTGTGCAGGGGATGTCCTTTTTTAAACAGCAAACCACTTGCTTGTGTCAAACCACGGTCAAACAGTTTCAGAGGAAGGTCAGTCATCAGTCTGACGGCGATCGTTCAGGGATCTGTCGCTAGGAGATGGTCCAGGGGTGCAGGT
>JBBMJM010131056.1:0-12575 GCA_037832705.1 Centriscus cristatus
AAAATAACAACGGAGGAAGAGACTTGGAGCGAGATGGGGGGAGGTGCTTTCCCTCATCTGAACGTTGCTGGAGCTTAACTGTCCTCACCTGGCACATTCACATCAACACGACCGCTTCCAGTCCCATCAGGAGCCCACCCCCCCCAAACCCCGCCACCCCCCTTGTGACTCGTGAGAGAAACGCTTGTATGCAAAACAGGGAGCCGCTATGCCAATGATACATGGTCCATGTGGTGTTTTCTGTCTGTTCGGAGTGCAGGAGGATCCGGATACACCTTAACCCCCCCCCCAGTCTGTACAGCCCGTCATGCCAAAGACCGTGAACCGAAGCCAGTTCCCTAGAAACAGGCCTGGTTTGGGTAGGTGAAGCTCAGTTCATGTGCCTGAATAGATCACGACCAGGAGACGTCACAGCAAACGTTCACCTGCCGCTTCTCGGTGACTGTTTAAACTGTTTAACGTGTTCGCGTTGACAATCCGGACGCAGTTGAGACGCCCTTTAACCGACGAACGTCCCGCTGCAACAGTGATGCAAAGTCCGTGGGAGTGGAGGGTCCTTTTTGTTTTATACGTCCTTTTGTGGAATCACTTGAGGGAATGTCGTTGTGTGCTGACGGAATGGAGTCGGAGGACGTTTGTGTTTCCGATTCTCCTCCTCTGCTGTTTTCACAAACGTTAGAGGTCACGGGGGGAGAACGTCTCACTGTTCTCTCTCCTCTCCACCTCAGTTCATCCTGATTTCTGTGGATCTCTTTTGAACGGTGCCTTGTTTCTTCAATGCAGTCATGTCTCTTCAGTGCAGTCACCTTATGTACTTAATTCAGACGTGGTGGTCGACAGGAGAAACATGCACACGCCTCTCAGATAAACCAGGACTCTGCAAAAAAACACAGAAACGACAACCATAGCGACCGATCAAGTGATGGCAATCGCCTCGAATGCACGTACGTGCATTCAGCTTACAGTCACAGATACTTGATGTCACCGTTTTAGGGAGGGGTGGGGTGGGGGGTCCTGACCATCTGTAAATAACATTGACTGGGCTCATCGGAAACTCTCACAGAAATATAGACACTGCGACAGAGAGCAGGAATATCTGGAGTTTGTTCATCCGGAACTGAAGGGAAATTGCAGATTTTTCAATTCGATTTTCATGTAAATGGACCGAAATCAAACCAAATATATTTTAGGTTTCAGGTATTTCAAGTACGTTGATCAGTAACTCTGAAATAAGGACAATTCTGCCATGTTTTCCTCTTTTTAGGATGAACAAACTAAACCTGCTCTCTGGAAGGGCCCCAGGAAGGGCCCCAGGGGTGCTCCTGAAGCCAACGCGGCCCATCAGCTTGTAATCGTACATCGCACTAAAACACACCACAGCAGCTGTCGGGTCGGGCGGGCGTTAGGGGGGCGGGGGGGCTTAAGATACCAGAGCTTCGGGCAGAGTTCTGCCATCACCGTGTGCTGAGTCGGACCCCCCCCCCCCCGGCCCTCCGCGTCATTTCGTGAACTGCTCGTGTGTCGTCCTTCATCACAGTTGCCTTTTGTCGCATGAAAATCCCGTTTTTAAAAAAGGAAAATCAAAGCAAAGGTGTTGTGTTTTGGTGATGGTGACATTGTGTATGTTGCTGTTGTACTTTTTGTGTTTTTGAAAGCCAAAGGTTCCTTTCAAACGGTGTGCAAAGATTTTTACTTTACATGCTTCTGTTTTAATACTTTTGTTGTTGTTGTTGTTGTTGTTTTTAGGGAACTTTGTTTACACCTGTATCTGAAAATATAGATAGCATATATAAATACATATATCATTCATCTGAGTTTGTTTATGCGTTGTGTTATTTGCGTGTTCTGAGTCGGGAAACAAAGGCCAGGCTGCTAGAACGTGTGACGGGGAGCATGGCGGTTAACAAAGAGCTGCTGGAACTCTCCTGTGTGTCAATGGGTGGGTCTGTTGACAGTAGGGGGCTGATTCAGGGATTATCGGGGCGTGGGGAGAGACCGTGTCGAGGCCACTGTACAAGGGGATGTTTTCAAAGCCAGAACAGTGGAGAACAAGCCCGGTGTGAATGGAGGCTCCCTGCAGGGCTCATCGGAGATGATAAGTAGAGGCGCTGACGCGTCCAGTGCTACGGAGACGACCTCTGCTGTTGCATGAGTCCGGTCCGTTTCACCTGCTGCCTCCACTCATCCACTGCTGCCTGCCTTCCTCGCCCCCTGTCCTCGCCGCAGCCATGCACCCTCAGCGTCCTCTACCCCAGGCCATGCCCTCCTCATCTCTGGGGCAGCACCTGCGGGACATGGCCATGGGTCTGGGACGAGGCAAGAACTTCCTGGGAGGACATTTTGCCTACGGCTTCATCCAGTCGGTTAAGGAGTGCCTGTATTTCCTCCTGTGCTGCTGGTGCATCAAGGAGATCCTGGACTGAAGCTCTGGTAGACGCTGAGTTTCCCCGTGTCTACGTGGGTCCTGATGGTATCGTTTCAACCAGCTTGAATTTCATCTGGGATGGTGATTTTGGTCAGCGGCGCTGACAAACGCATTGGCAAGTATGACCTTTTGTCTTCTATTGTTAACAGACTGTCGTTGAAGGAGCACGTAAAAGAACGTTCACATCAAGAAGCAAATGTCGTGAGCAACTAGTCAAAAAATCGATTTAATTTCTCGTTTTGATGGACATAGCACTCTCTTTTTGGGTTTCCAGGAAACCTCTGCAACTGTTTCGGATGCTGCGAATGTTCATTGTGGGAGCGACTTGCTGATCTGAGATCTGGAGGAATAAGACTGTACCGCAACACAGACCGATGTCATAATAAAGGATTTACTCAATAGAAAAATGTTACCTATATGTCTCCCTTTTTGTTTATTTTGGTTAATAACGTTATTAGCATATCCTGTAAGGATAAATCAGTATATCGTGCATGTATTTAAGTTTTGCTGTGAAAGTTGTATGTTCTTAAGATTCATAGTTTGTGTGAAATGTTAATGAACGGCGTAATAACCCCAAAAACTATCATCTTGGACACTACTGAGAGGAACTGTGCCCTCCATCAACACCTGCGTGTGTCAATCAACCTGGAAGCTTCTCAGTGAAGTGGAGGAGACACCGCGTTCCCATTGGTCAAATCAGGGGACGAGGGGCGTACGCCGTTGTGAAGCTCGTCTGTGATTGGACAGGACGCACGTCGATCATGTACGGTCGGGAGGCACGGTTCAGTTCCTCAAGTTTTGGCTGGGACGACTCAGAAGTGTGTGCGGCGGCGGCGTGCAGCTGACAGCGTGCGGGGACCTAAAGCAAAGCAGCGGAACAACGGTAGGAATCCCCCATCTCTGGATACATGACTTTCTTATTCATTTCTTATTCTTTTACTTGTCAAAACACCGCCAAGACGACTTTAGTCGTCCCACAGGTTGATGGTTCTCGTTTTTACATTTACATTTAACATAACATTCTAGCGACTGTATGGGAATAGGTCGATTTGTGTCATTTACATCGGTTTTCACTGCGTGTAGAGTGGATGTATGAGTGTGTATGCTGTTGTTTTTTATCGCGATACGCCACTTCCTGTTCAAGTCAGCGCACCAAAGTTGGTTAAACTCGTCCGCGGTTGTCGTTCAAGTGGTCAGTTAGCTAGTTTGCTGCGCGTGATGCCCAGCGGGGAGTTAGCTAACTAGTGCTAACTAGTGCTAAGTCCCACTGCAGGTTTGTCCCCCTGACCTTTTTTGGTCAATTTTCCACGCTCAGACTTTAAGAAAGGGCATGCAGCTTTCAGATCACCTCATACATATTTAAACTGTCTACGACACATGTGCGATGATGTCTTGTTAGACACGTCTGACAGGTAGTGGGAAATATGTATAAATACATGTAGACTACACCAGCACCACTGGGGGAGGGATTACCAGATGGCAGACCACCTTTGTTATTAGTCCTCCTTCTTTTATCAGCCACTGACTTTATGATTAAAAAAAGAGCTTCTAAAAGCCTGGTTGTGTTCCCTATGGCCATCTTCTGTCTCTAGACAATGTCTCAGCTGCTATATTTAGCCCAGATCTATTTAACCCATTACTCTGTATGCTCCACAGCGCTCCCTGGGCCCACGGCTAGATTGAGAAGGTTCTCTGGGGATGTACTCTATTAGCAGAACCTAAATAGTGAGGGAGAAAAAAGGGAGATGAAGTGTGTCATTACCACGGTTTGTTCTGTGTCCACCGAAGGAAGCCACACCACACATCGTAAACGTGCACCTGACCCTTGACCTGACATTCTACTCAAATTGAAATGTCAGTTTTAGCTGGGAGGGATTCAGTTCAGTTTTATTTGTATATATCCCAACATGATTGGACTTTACAGTCCACACAATACTACACCAGTGTAAGGGGGGGGGCAAAAAGACAGAAACCTCAGGGGGACCCACAGGTTTTTACAGTTGGAAGTTGCTTCCGAGACGTCCGTTATTAACCCCTTTGCTTTGAGATGGACGACCCATTCTGGTTCCTGCATTCTGCCGACCTTAGTTACCGAAGGCTCTGCCAAACCATTCCCCAGCCTGTCAAAAGCCAGGGTGACCAAAGGACCCACTGCACACACAAAATACTAATGGCGAACTGAATGCTCCCAGGGAATTGGACTTCCTGTTCTCTCTCTCTCTCTCACACACACACACACACACACACAAACGCAGCGAACAGTGTTAACATGTTACAGTAGCTTCTTTATTTGTGGAAAGGGCGGGAGTCAGAGTGGTGTATTCAAATCCTTTGCATGTGTAAATAGGGGATGTAAATTTCAGTATACACACCGTCAAGTAAATGTGGACCTGAGGCCCCTGAACTCTCCCGTGTGACTCAGTAACGTGTTCAAGTGCCTTTAGTGGAGCTAGACAAGCATGTTTAATGGACACAAACAGTACGGTATCAGCCACAACGCTTCTCTTGTCTGGATCGTCACGTTCTGCCTGTGAAACCTCTCATCCTTTGGCTCGTGCGTCTTCTGTTCCAGCCGAGCGAAGCCTCTAGGGGGCGCCATGTCTGGGGGCAGCAGCACTAACAGCTGGACCATCCTCGGTTCGGAGGTATGACAACAGTTGTCTGTCGACCCACGGCGTTCATGACCTTAATGGAAGTGCATTCTTTTAGAGAAGTACAACTGTGTCCCTGTGGGTTTCATTTTTGAGGTCACCTGAATGGGAAGTAGGTTTCTATAATAAGATGTTTCGGGGGGGTTTTGTGGGTTTTTTTTCTGATTGTCGCTAGTCATCAAAGTCTCAGCTGGAATAAAGAGTAAGTGAACTTCTTTGTTAATTGGTGATGACCCGTCACCGTCGGATCAGCCTCCAATCTTCCAGAATCAGTAAATGGAAACGTGTGTGTGTTTTTCTCTGCACCAGGAGCCTGTTCCTGAGACCTTGAGGCCTCTGGCAGAAGGGACGTCGACAACAGGTGCTTCTCTAAGTTCAGCACGTTGGTCGTACTTCCGAGTACCGTAATAACAGGACTATCTGCGCTGACTGGTGTGAAGAAGGGTCTAGGACAAGGAGAACATGCCCACTGGTTCCTGAAGGTTGAGAAGTCGCTGTCATTGCGGTAATCCCATCTGCTCTGTTGCTGGAAGCTGGCGTGTCATTACCGTAATGACAGTGGTGGTGACGTGTTTGTTCATGTTTGGGTCACAGTGGAGGAACATGTTTGAGTTCACTTCCTTCCCGTCTGCGTGTGATGATCCAGGTCTCACGGAGAACACCCAGTCTGCAGACGCTGCAGCATCTCCAGAGGGACCCCCTGTGGAGGACCACCCGGTAAGAGGAGACACGCGTCATGTCCCACGCAGTGTTTTTGTTTGTTTACTCACCGAAAAGTCCTGAATACTCATTCATGGTCTGTCGCTCTCTGGCTCAATTACATGATGTGAACGAGCTTCATTCCCGGGATGTCCTGTAGTGACTGGAGCAGATTGTCTGCTCTGTTCGTAGGAACAATCAGACAAAGTGATGTCTGAAGACCTAAATGAAGAAAGGTCATAAGTTCCTCTGTTTTTTGAAGAACGGTCTCGAATCTTACACATTTCTTACTGTTCCTACTTCCAAACTGACTGCAAACCAACGTGTCAACCAATATGACATTAGCTGTTGGTAAGTGTTGATAAAACAGAAATAAAGGTTAATGGAGTGAAGAGGAATCTACCGGGAGCTGAAACTATGACCTGCTTGTCTACACTTGTCTAGAGTTTGTTGACAAATCTGATTTTAGAGGCTTTTCACAGCAGGAATCACAAGACAAGGTGGAAAAAAAACACCACGAACTTTGACAAGTTTTGTCTTAAGAAGAAACTCACAAAGAAAGTTGATAAATTAGTTAAAAATACCACCTTTTTTATTCTTTGGATTGAACTTTGGAGAAAATGACACTAAAGAAGATTTGTTTTCTTCAGAAGGTTTTAGAATCTGGCTCCGGTTCTTTTCCGTTCAGAAAAGATTTGTTCACTGAATCGTTCACTTCCAGACTCCCCTTGGAAATGTCGACATTTTTACAAATGTCCTCACGGACTGAGGAAGATGAAGGTGGATTTTAACATGTCAATGTTTTAATGTACATACAGTTTGAGTTCCTATAGATACGGATACTGGTTATTTCAATATTTACAAACCAGTGCTTCCTAATCTACCTGCATGTGAAATGAGTGAACTGCCAAAAGTTTCAAACAAACATTAATAAAACTTCAGCACCCTCAGGAGTTTGAACGACCCAATTCTAATCCGCAGGTGTCAAAAAAAGAAGAGCTAAATGAAGACTCGGGCTCAGCTCACTGCACCGACGCCCCCGTTCACTCTTCACACGTCTCCGGCGGTGCCTCAGAAGGTGCAGCTGACACCGCCTCCGAGACCTCCAGCCGCCGGACCCCGTCCCCGCTCGAGCCCTCGCTGGCGAGCGCAGAGACTGCCGGGGGGCCCGAGCCTCCTGAGAACGACGGGAGGCCGACACATGAGGCGACGCTGCAGCACGCGGAGGGGGAGGGGGAGGGGCCAGACCTGTCGCCGAGGATACCTGACCCAGGTATCTTTCCGTCACACCTACAGCAGCGGGGGTTGCAGCATGCGCCAGCGTTGCCAGCGGCCGTCGTCACAGGGTGTGTCCGTGAAGCAGATGAACCGTCTGACTGACGGGTTCAGGCCAGGACGGCGTCTGGACAGGCTGTGGTTGGAAGGAGCAGGAAACACGATGGGGCACAGAAACCAGAAGTGATGACACCCTGCAGAAGAATTCCTCTTTGTTGTTGTTGTTTGTGGTCTCTCTGCGGCCCGCTGACTCTGTTGGTCACTTCCTTCAGCTTGTTTTGAACGTCCCAACCAGAATTGAGTGGTAGCTTGTAGGTTTCTCCACAGGAGGCATTTAGAACTGAGACACAAGTAGTCTCAAGGCCCCACCCACTCGAAGGAAACCTGTAATTGTTTTGTGGGTTTATTGAAGAGGGAACTGGGCAGTTCAGTGTATAATTCCAAAGGGCAGTGGAGCAAATTAACAGCGCCATCATTATTTACTGCTTTTTTTTTATTCATCCTGTATTTATATTTTATTTTACTATAAATACTATACTATTCACTGTTTATATCATATGTTATATTTATTTATATGTAATAATAGTATATTCATTTTTTAATTTAAGAGATGAGATCTCTTTTACGAGGAGGGCGATCCATCATGTTTTAGGTTTCTGAACCCATTGAGGTGAATGTAGTGACGTCTTCCTTTGGTCCAGAGTCCTCTGAGGACGTCGGGGCTGGGGAGGAGAGGACGGAAGACTCAGGAGCTGAGGGAGAGCCGGGGGTGAGGAGGAGGAGGAGGTCTCTACTGGCCACTCTGGAGCAGATTGGGAGAAGGGACGAAGAGGAGGAAGGTGAAGAGGAGTTTCAGCTGCCCCAGCGGGAGGACGACGGCGTGTTCACGTTAAACAAGTGCATCCTGGGCGCTGTGATTCTCCTGGGCCTGGGGACCATCTTCTTCTCAGGTACACGCTGCTGGCAGACGTGTCTGTTCGTGTTTTCACTACATGTCATGGTGGAGTTGGCTCCCGTCCAGTCCTGACCACAGATTCGAGTGTCGGCGGTCTGAACCGTCCCGTTGCCCCTCGCTGCTGGTCGGTGCTGGGACTTCCAGAGGATTCTGAGACGTGTTCAGTCAGCATCTCAGTCTGTCAAGATCATGGCTGCAGAGAGTCATTAGAATCCGTTCAAAAGATTCATTCAGGATGGATTTGTATCAGTTGACTAGTTTGGAAGGACTCAATGAGTCAGTTTCAGTCAGTGATTCAGTAAAGTTTGTTCACCCGAAAGATTCATTCTTTTGAACGAATCGTTTGCAAACAGGACGACACTACAAACATGGCTGACCTGGAGGACTTCCACTTCCACTTTATCCAGTTTATTTGCACTATAATTCTACCTTGGGCCTTATTTTATGTCTCTTGGTCTTTCCCACTTCATGGTACAGTTAAATGTAGTTAGTATATTTATCTAGTTAGTTCTTTGTTGCACTATTTATAGGACCTTTTGAAGTGCAACACGCCAACAAAACCACAAAGACAAACAGTGGCGCGTGCGTTGCGGAAGAGTAGAGTTCTCCGGTGGGTTTGTCGTGCTGTTCCGCTTTACAGCACGTCGCGATGCATCCGTTGCTGTGGAAACGACAGCAGTCCATGTGAGATCTTTGGTCTGGACTGGACTTTAGTTATGGGGATGTTAGAAGCAAACAGATGACTGAGGTGTATTGTACCTGCAGGTGTCTTCATGGACCTGGAGGAGGGTAGGTGACACACGTGTGTGTGTGTGTGTGCGCGCGCTTATATGAGCAGCATGCGTTTGTTCGTGATCAAACTGTGACTTGCACTGCAGACCTGCATGTTGAACTCGGCTTGTTTGTGTCAGTCCGACCCGGTTTGCTCTCTGCTCTGACGGTGGACTACAAACATGGAAACTGAGCTGTGCATCATCACTTTCAGAGGCTGATTATGGTACCAGAGAGCTGAAGGACTCGGGAGTGGCAGGAAAACAGGTCAGTCTCTGGTCCCACTTCAGTTCAGTAGACACCTGGTTTTAGTTCATGAAGTGTGGGGCGTGTGTGTTGAACAGGAGTGGCTCCATCCAGAGGCTCCTCCACCCCCAGTCGATGTTGACAGTTCAGAGCTTCTGAGTAAAATAAGCGAAGGAAAGGAGCAGATTCTGATGCTCCAAGCTCAGCTCCAGGTGAGTCCCCGCTCTGTCTCCAATCTCTGCGTCCCGACATGACACCCCCACCCCCACCCCTTACGTGTAACCTCTGCCCAGGCACAGAACGAGGAGCTGAAAGTCGCCAAGGGACAAGCAGCAGATGGCGCCAGTGAGCGGCTGCGATGGCAGGAAGAACACAGTCGCTTGAAGAAAGAGGTGGCATCTCTCCCACTTCTTCAGAAGGAAAACGAGAGGATGAGGAGAGAGCTGCAGTCTGTCCCGGCCTTAAAGAAGGAACTAGAAACTCTCCGATCCACCGTGACCCAGATGAAACAGCCGTCAGGTAGAGAGGAGACGAGGGAGCTTCCGCTCTCACTCTTCTTTTGTTTTATATTTCACCTTGTTCCCTCCTGCAGTCGGTGTCGCCTCTTCATCACCCCCTGGTGGTCGACCAGGGGACAGCAGACAGCCCAGTCCAGACAGCCCCGGGCCTGAGAAAGTGAAGGAACGCAAGGAGAAGTACGACAAGGGTGAGAAGGATTGGAAGGAGAGCAAGAAACCAGAGCGGAAGGAAGGAGAGAAAAAGGAGCGCAAAGACGGAAGAACGGAATGGCAGGAAGAGAAGAAGAAGAAGTGGAAGGATGGAGAGGACAAGTTGGAGGGGAAGCAAAAGAGCCACGGCGACGACAAAAGATGGAAGGAGAAAGAAAAGGTGAGCAGAGGAGATGAAGGAAAGCAGTGGAAGGACCGAGAGGAGAAGGAGAGGAAGGAAAGGAGTGAAAGAAAGGAGTGGAAGGACGAGGGGGAGAGGAAAAAGTACGAGAGGAGGAACGAGGGAACGGGGTGGAGGGGGAAGGAGGAGAGGAACGACAGGCGGGGAGGAAAAGATCACAAGGAGGAGTGGAAGAAAGTGAAAGAAGGAAACAGGGAAGGTGACAGACAGCAATGGAGGAAAGGAGAGAAGGAGGACGAGTGGAGGCAGGGAGGGAGTAAGGAAGAAGGGAAAGGAAAGGAGGAGAGAAAACACAAGAAGAGGAGTGAATGGAGGGAGAAAAACGGAGGAGAGGACGAGTGGAGGAGGAGAGAGGAGAAGAAACAGTGGAGAGAGAATGGAGGAGAGGACGAGTGGAGGAGGAAAGAGGAGAAGAAGCAGTGGAGAGAGAATGGAGAGGAGGATGAGCGGAGGAGGAAAGAGGAGAAGAAACAGTGGAGGGATAAAAACGGAGGAGAGGATGAGCGGAGGAGGAAAGAGGAGAAGAAGCAGTGGAGAGAGAATGGAGAGGAGGATGAGTGGAGGAGGAAAGAGGAGAAGAAACAGTGGAGGGATAAAAACGGAGGAGAGGACGAGTGGAGGAGGAAGGGAGAGAGGAAACACTGGGAGAAGAAGCATGGTGACACATCAGTGCTCCAGACAGAAAAAGACGAGCACAGACTGACCAGTCATCGCCACGGTGACAAACACCTGTGGGGGGACAGGAAGCCCCCGCACACCCACCTCACCCCGGACCAGCCGGAGTACTGGAGCCGGCAGAGGACCCGGCTCCAGCGCGGACCCCCCCAGCGCTGCGGCTCCCTGGAGGCCTGTGCCAGGGCTGAGGGGCTGCTCCCCGTCCCCCTCCCTGACTTCCACAGCCTCCTCCAAACATACCTGGACAAGGCGGAGCAGGGGGGGGCCGCGGTGGCCCCCGCCCAGAGAGAAGAGCTGGGAAACCTGGTCACAGAGTTCTTCAAGGACGGCGTGTTCGTCCACGAGCGGATGAACTTCCAGGAGTTCACCGAAGACGTGGGCGATATTTTAGAAGACCTGGTGGAGGGGGAGGGGGAGGAGGGGGAGGGGGAGGGGGAGGAGAGCGCCGTAGAGAAGGAGATGGAGGGCTTTGAAAGGGAGGTGATGAAAACGTTTGCAGCTCCAGGAGAGAAGAAGGAGAGGATGAAAGGGGAGTGGAGGGAGAGCGGAGGAGCGCGGGGAGGATAGACGAGGGGCTGAGGGAGGGGTCCGCTGTCTGTTTACACACACACGTGTTTCTGCTAACATGGGGTAAAAAAAGCCACACATCCTCGTCGTCAGGGGCAACAAGACGGACAGTATTATATAGTCACACACACACATTACAGCTAACATGTAAAAGAAGCTGCGCATCGTTGTTGCTAAGGGTGACGGGCTGAGACGCTCCTGGTGGAGAATATTTAAATACACTGTATTATATTATTTACATAATATAATATAGAAATATATCATAATATATGATATTATATATTAATATATTTATACCTCATATTTCGATGTACTTACAATATTATTCACTGTACAGTCACACACACACACACACACACACACATTGGGCTGTGCCTCCCTGGACACACACTCCGCTGTAGTTTCATCGCTTTCATCTGAAAACCTTCAAATGATTTTTTTTTCCCCTGATTTTGAGGTGAAAGTGCTGGAAGTGATTTGCCCCCCCCCCACCCCTTGATTTTCCTTTGTACATATCCCCTGAACCCCACCTAGAGGAACGTTGTCACGGTAACTTATTTCACTTTGCGCTAATGTCGCCGTCGGAGCTCGTCGTGCACTAAAACGTTGGATTATTTGAATGTAACCTGTGTATCAGCTGACTGCAGACGCCTCGATGGTCAGTGACCAGAGACCCCCCTGTTGGGCAGTGACTCGTAGAATAAACCTGCTGCCTGTGTGCAAACACTCCGTCCTCTTAGTTTTCTGTTGATTTGCTTGTTGACGTTCTGAGGCTGAAATCACCTTCTCAGGGCCTGTGGGTGTGTGGTTTGACCGCTGAGGAGAACCCCCAGGGAACGAGGGGGGGGGGGTTGTGTCGTCCAGTCCCTGTGTGTCAGTTGTATTTCAGTAACACGCTCCTCATGCTCAGTGTTATTACTGTTCTTATGAACTCTTCTGTTTTCGCTGGCGTTCATTTGTCCTGTGGTGACATGGTGGGGATGTTCTGGAACCTTCTGGATCCACAGCAGCGGACTGTGTCGGTGGACCAGTGGTTAGTGGGTCTGTCTGTTAACACAAAGGTCGGGGTTCGTTTTTGTTTTACTGTTGAAAGAAAAAAAACAAGGTGTTCTTTTTTAAAAAAATGCAAATATGTGAAGCAGAGCTGACAGAACATGTGATCATCTACAGACGCTACAGTCAGAGCTGGAGGTCGATTAACTTGGACACACACACACACTGTGTGAGGTCTGTGGAAACTCTTCTAGTAACACCTCTAATCAGTAACTGGGAGCCTGTGCCCTGAAATACAAGATTAAAGAAAGCGACGAGGCACAGAAATGGACGGTGTCTGGGGTCGGACCACCGGTGAACGCTGGTTGAACCGCTGTCGGTGTCTGCTGATGAACCTGACGTCATTAGT
>JBBMJM010131111.1:0-12570 GCA_037832705.1 Centriscus cristatus
TGAATGTGTGTTTACTTTCCGACATATTTAGTGTACAAAAGTATTATCATGATCATTATTGTTATTATTTTCTGCTCTTTAGCACAACAGAATAAGATATCTCGGGTTTAGCAATGAAGGTGCCAGGTACATCTGGTTAGTTTTGTGGGGGTAATTTAAAACGAAAGGAATGTCTGTTCTTTCATTCTTTTTTACATCAGTGTTTACAAATATTTTTGGTTTGTAAGAGCTGTAAATTTGATTTGTATTGTTTAATTGGAGAATACGGTGTTTTTTCATGCGCAAATAAATAAACGTTTGGCCTGCTGGTGGCGCTACAGGAACCCTCAAGTGATCCAAGTGTTGAAATATTAAGGCTGTTTGACCCCCATCTAGTGGCCACATGAGGAACAGCAGCCATTTCTCCAGCTGTGGTTGTGAACAGAATGACTATGAGGTCACTCGACATTCAACTCTCAAACTTCGACAACAACAACAACAACAACAAGAACAAGGCTCCGTGTTGTGTCCGGGACACCTGAGAACCTGAGAGCAGAACGAGCTCACGCCGCTTGCGACAACAACCTCCCAACCACTGACACGTGCTGTACGTCAGGTCAGGTGAGGTCAGCTCGGCCGCCGACTTGTTAATGTGCTGAAAGACGACAAAGCACTCGGAGATTAACGGGAGACAACGGCACGTAGCATGTCACAGGATCCTCAGGTGGCATAAACAACATCCAGCGGCCACGCTGAGGCTTTGTGAGCGGATTCGTGTTCATCCACCTCGTCGTGCCATCTGTGCTCATTGTCCCACTCAACAGAATGTTACAGAGCCGCCACCGGCAAACACCTTCAACTGAGAGCAGAACATCATCCAAGCAAGCACTTTGCATCGTGAATCTAAGAGAGAAACACACGTGAAGTTTGTCTTTCCACTGTAATCGAGTCCCATTTGCAATAACTATGCACAGCGGCGCCCTCTGCAGGTTAAAACATTGCAATTGCGTTGCATTGACTCTTCTGCCAGCCGGGACGACGACAGTTTGAAATTAAGTTTTGTACCACAACTAGCTCACATGGGTAATTCACACAAACGAATCATCACAACACATTTCTACACTATATTATGTCTTTAATGACATTTACGCCAACATACAAACAAATCAAATATGGTAGCAATTACAGGAAATTGAGGATTCGCTGTGGCGACCCCTGAAGAGGGAAAAGCCGAAAGAAGAAGAGTAGCAATTACAATACAATTACAGCTCCCACTCCAAGTGAATTAAACAAAAATAAACAGATAACAACTCAAAACATGTGCAGTGTATTGCATGAAATGAGAAACTATGATTTTGAAAAAACAAAAAATTATAATAACTTGCCTGCAGTCGCCAAATCTTTGTTTCCAAAGAGTTTCCAAAGTATAAATTCCATTCCATTCCAATTGTATCAGGTCGAACCTGCACACTTCCACAATACTTCTCTGGTCTGCAGTTTGACAAAACAATTTCCAAACAAATTCACCTCTGGACACACGGCAAACATTTCTGTTAATTTTCAACTCTCCTGCTTCCGGGTGCCAAAGCTCCGCCCCCTTTCCTCTCTGCTCACCTCTTAAAGGGCCAGTTTCATCTCAGGTGAACTCTTAAAGGGACAGTTTTATTCAGTTCATTCACGCCACAGTCCTCCATTAATATTGAGAATATTTTTCATTTTGTACACAAGAGACAAAAATAAAAAATACATATAATTTATAATAGTAATAGTAATAATTTTCTGTATTTTAGCCTCTTGTGCAAAAACACAATGGAGCTTTAATGAAAGGGCGACGAAGACAAACATTCAGTTTCAAACAGGTGGCGCTCATTGATGTCAATCATCTGTTTTCCATTCTCGTTTTGGGCTGCACAGCTGGATAACTGATGCTAATCAGCAATAATCCAGGTCAAAGGTCACATTTGCAGCAGACTTTGGATGAGAGTGGCAGAATGTCCCTCAGAGTCTTTTCACTTCAGACGTGGAAGATGATACGACTCCAACAAGCAGCTTGTTAGTGGCTCATGTGAGACATGATTGGTGTCATGGCAACCGCACAACAAACCATCCACACTCGTGAAAAACCCCAGAGACTGAGGCTAAGTACATGCAAACGCTACATGAACACTCCAGCTCATGTTGTACTGAATTTTTATCACACTATCATTGATAAAAGCTTGTTACAACACCACCACAACCGTTGTCTCCGTCTCTTCTGTTGACACGGTCGGTATGTGATGGGGTCCATTCATGGTCTCTGGTGAGTGGAAGGTGACCAAATGTCATTCAACAGTTTCATATTGTATCATAGCTGATCATCGATAATCGGATCAGCGTATCGGTTTTACTTCAGTGTACTTTACTTCAGTCTGGTCTCTTCAGACTGAGGTCCGACGATTAACAGTGACTCCTCTGCTCTGTTTGACAAGTGTCTCGAAGAAAGTTAAAGAAAGTTAAAAACACATTTTTAAACATCAGTTTGTAACAATCATTCAAATTACTGAAAGATAAATGATAATGACTGATTAATGACTGAACATGGCTGAAAGAAATACACTGAATTACACTGAATATTTTTTAGACATGGAATTTTCTTTTTGTATTGAAATAAAAAAAATATTTAAAAAAAAATCATGGGTCAAAAAAAAAATTCCAAATTCAATCTGATGGCACTGTTTTATTTCCATAATGGGCCATTTAATTCTTTTAGATGTGGTTCCAAACACATGGGACAGAGTAGGCAGTGTTCTGGTGCAAAGAGACAACTCCCACCCCACCTCACCCCCCCCACGCCAATCACCATCAGTCCTTCTCGCTGCCAGCTGAAGCTGTACTGTACATAATCCCTCCGTCCTCGGGGAGAACAAACGTTTCCCCGACAACGCCACAACTGAACGCCACATTTCTATGTCCCAACAAGTTATATAACGCCGCAGAGCTTCATCCACACGTCCCCCCGTTTCTTCCGAGACACAAGTCACCGATGAGCTCCTCGCACAGGGCACTCAGAGGGCTCACATTCCTGTGGTAATCTCACTGAACCCCTATCCAACACCCTAAAAAAAGACACTACCATCAGCGGGGCGGCCGCCCTCCCCTTCCTCTCTGTCAGCTGGGAGCAGTAGATGAACGAGAACACGCTGGGATCCTCCAGCAGTCGCCTGCAGCATCCCTGAAGGAATCTGACGAAGGCCACGACATGCTGGGACAGATTTAACCGGTCGTAGATTCGAGCAGCGACGACTTTGACATACAGAATCCTAAAAACGTTAGTGGGCCATGAGCGCCTTTGGGTACCAGAGGGAGCTGAAGAAGTACGAAGATGTGGATGAAGACCGGCTGCTGGCCACGTTGTCCTCTGAGGAGCTCCAGGAGCTGGAGCGGGAGCTGGCCGACCTTGACCCCGATGAAAACGTCCCCATCGGTCTGAGGCAGAAAGACCAGACGGCCAAAACTCCAACGGGGACCTTTGACCGGGATTCTCTGCTGAGATACTGGGAGGACGAGAACAAACCGCTGCTGGACAACGAGACGCCGCAACCCAAAGATGAACAGGTGAGAGAAATACCCGTGGTGTTTGAGTAAATGGGAATGCTGAGGAGAATATTCCAGTCAATCATTTGTTTTTTTACATCTCCTCCAGGTTTATAGAAGAATTAAATCATTAAATTAAATCACTGCAGGTCAATTGTAGTCCATATTGTAGTGTAATTAATTATAATTTTTATGTTAAATCTCACTTATTTTTTGTACAATAAGTAAGTTATTTTGTTCCTTGTTGTCCATTTCATATAATATGTCTTATCAGTTCATACTAAATTACCTTTATTTATTCACTTATAGAAGCCTGCGGGAAAAAAGAGGAGGAGCTGAACCCCCCCCACAAAAAGTACTGAATTAAAAGATTTGATCCAAGAGAGTTAGTTTTCATGCATGTTCCAATAATTATTAAGAATTATCCAACCTACATTGCATTTTGCAGGGAGAGAACTATCCAGGTCGAGCAAATATAACACAGAACTCTGCAGTTCATCGATCTCCAGGTTCCGGATGATGTACTTTTTAAATTTGTGTTTGAGGTTAAAACAAATCGATCAATAATTTCCACAGTGAAAAGGTTCCTCATCCTTCATTTTGAACCTCATACCGGAGAGATGCCGTATTTTCAATGAGCGTTAATCCTGCTGCTAAACGCTGTTGAAGAACATGTAAATGTGTCAATGGAAAAGAGTCTAAAAATACAGACTGAGATTTGATGAGCGTCTGCCGGCTGCAGAGTGGGTTAATAACGACAAGGCCTGGAGAATGTCAGCGCACGACCTAATGTTACTTCCTTCTATCGTTGCCGGCAGGAGCGTCCAGATAAGAGCAGAGGGCAGCGGGCGAAGGCCAACGCCAACGACGCCAGCAAGACTCCAGGCAACACCAAGGGTCCGGACGAGAGCAAGAAGGTTTCCAGAAACGGGAAGAAATCGCTGAGTTTCAGCAAAAATGATGTGAAGGATGACGAGGCAGAAAAGACAGACGAGTGTAAAAAGGAGGTGCTGACACGGACAAAATGTTCAGAGAAGAAGAATCAGCCTAAAAGCTCGACAAGCAGCTGTGAAACAACAGACCGCAGCGTGGACGGGACCTCGGACAGAGCGAGCGGGAACCCCATCGTCATACAGGAAGCTCTGGAGAAAATTCTGTGCGATGACCCCACGATGAGTGAAGTCAACCTCAACAACATCGAGGACATTTCCCAGGAGACTTTGCTCCGATTCGCTGAGGCCCTGCGCACTAACACTCACGTCCACGTCTTCAGCCTCGCCAACACCCACGCCGACGACCGAGTCGCCTTCGCCATCTCCAAGATGCTTCGAGAGAACCGCTCCGTCCGAAATCTGAACGTCGAGTCCAACTTCGTGTCGGGTCAGGGCCTCCTGGCTCTGCTGGCGGCGCTCCAACACAACAGGACGCTGGTGGAGCTCCGCTTCCACAACCAGAGGCACATCTGTGGCGGAAAGGTGGAGATGGAGATGGTTCAGCTGCTGAGGGAGAACACCACTCTGCTCAAGCTGGGATATCAGTTCGACCTCCCTGGCCCGAGAATGGCAGCCACTGGCATCTTGACCCGGAACCAGGACCAACAGCGGCAGAGGAGGCTCCAGCAGAAGAAAGACCAGAGTCCTCCAGAGGTGTCTGGCGGTTCATCTGTAGAGAAGAGGCCACCGAAGAAGCCCGAGCTTCAGAACAGAAATCCTCCTGCGTGCCCCTCTCAAGACCCGCCATCGAGGAAGATCGCCGAAATGGTCAAACAGCACGAAGGGTCAAACAGCGTGAAGACTCAGTCGAACCAGAGGAAACCCAAGTCGAAGAAGCTCAAGAACGGCGCCAACGAGAGGGAAAGCGCCGATATTCTCGAGGAGCTGAAAAATTCCTTAAAGCCGCCGTCTCTGAAGAAAAGACGAGACGAAACCTCCCGCATCCCGCCGCCACAGAGGTCGAGTCGCGATGACCTGATGGCAGCGATTCGAGGGAGCAGCATCCGGTCCTTGAAGCGGGTAAGACGTCTGTCAGCGACCCATGCTGCAGCATCGCAGACACGACTGAACATCCAAAAGCCATTAGACCTGTCGGTGAGAGGGCCGGCTGTCACCAGACGACAGCTCCCGTCGCTGCGTGAATTCCTCCACTCCGTCAGGTTATAAATAACCGCCTCTGCCGCTTGAAAAGACGGATGACAGCTGCTGGAGAACTGACGAGATGAGAAAGCAAAGTCTTATACGTCGGCTAGAGATGCGTTAGCTAAGGAGTAGGGTCCACGTCGATGTGCTAGCTAGGCTGTAGGGTACTTGTCGACGCATTAGCTAAGGCGTAGGGTCCACATTGACACGTTATCTAAGACGTGGGGTTTATGTTGACGTGTTAGCTAAGGCGTAGGGTCCACATTGACACATTATCTAAGACGTGGGGTCTATGTTGACGCGTTAGCTAAGGCTTAGGGTCCACGTTGTGTTAGCTAAGGCATGGGGTCCACTCTGACGCGTTAGCTAAGACGTGGGGTCCATGTTGACACTTTAATGAAGGCGTAGGGACCATGTTGACACGTTAGCCAAGTATGGGTCCATGTCCATGCATTATTCATGTGTTGATACCTTGGTACTCGGCATGTTACGTGACTTTGATCATAGAGACAAACAGGAAATCCAAACCAATGTTAATTTCTGTCAAATAAAGCAAATGCTTCTTACAAGCAGATGTAGTTTTGCAGGACATTTCTATGACCATTTGCTTACGTGTTTGACTGATGTGTCGTTTCAGGTGGAACCGTCACAGACTTGAACTCAGCGACAGGTGGACGGCACGCAAACGTTTTGTATTTATTTCACATTTGAATTTTTCTTTTAAAAAAAAAAGGTCACATTTTCTTCCCCAAGTTCTCAGTGTGGCTGCAGCTTGTTTCCAGCGTTTCATTTTGTTACTGTGAATATTGTGATGTGTGGACAAAATAAAGGTTTTCTGATGTCTGTTGTCATCATGACTCGTGACATTTTGTTGTAATGTCGTAAAATAATTTACAGAGCAGTTTTTCTATAAAAATACCTATGTGACGCATTAGAGGAACGGATGGCGCTAAACCGATGACTGGAGAAGAGGAGCCGCAGCCGTACCAAAGTCAAATTGTATCAATGTGAAGGAGATGTGGTCAGAGGTTGAACTTAATTCTGAGAAATGGAATCCCTTCTGATGCATGAAAGGAAAAAAAAAAAAAAAAAGAGCCAACGTTGTCTGTAAATATTAACATTTATTTAAGTATACAATTTAGTACTCCCCCGGGCCCCTCCCCGCCCATTTCACAGGTTCAATGTCAGTATCTTGGCTCGTGGATGCAGCATTAAGCCTCGCCAGAGGACGGTACAAACGGGACCGTTAAAACAAGTACTGATTAGTTCTTTACACTGACGGAGGATCACAGGCATCGCCAAACCCACAAGCTGCTTTGCGAAATGCCACATTTGGTTCAATATTATTTGCTCCTCTTTTTTTTTGTACATTATTCTCTGGAGGAGGCATTTACAGTTGCATAACTTTGCATAAACTTAGTTTGTCAGCTGACAAATGGGCGATTCAGCGGCGTGATGTGACGCGAAATGAAATTAATGGAATGTCACAACGAAAGCAGCCGAACAGAAAAAAGAACAAAATTCCATTTCACAAAAGCCCAATTTGGTGTCGTATCAGATCTAATGAAATTTGATTCCGCAAAACTTAAAAAAAAAAAAAAGTCCACTAAATATCACTATAACCTGCCTGAAATAAAATACATTTTATTGGACAAACATACACTCAAAAGACACAAAACCGAACTATCATAGAAACTGTGTGCAAATAAACTGCCTCAATTACATTTAAAACAAACAACAGAACAAACCCAACAGTTGAGGGATCACGAGGCACCGAGCCCCGGCGTTTTGGTCAATGGTCGTCTTCTTGAAAATAAACAGCTAAACTAGAATTTATTAAGAAACCTGAAGGTACGAAAAGAAGGACAGTAAGAAAATAGTGTTATCTCGCATTTTAATCGACCGCAGTCAAACACAAAGAGGATCCTGCCTGTTTGCTCGCACGTACGTCTTCTCTCTTTTCAGTCTCTCCGACGGGGTGGGGGAGGGGGGGGGTCGAAAACACAAAAATATCTCTAAAGAAACTTTGTACACGAGGACTCTGATCCTCTCAGTGGAGCAGATGTCTACTTAACATTATTAAGATTGAATATTGATAATATCGCGGGATGAGTCTCCACTTTGTGCTGATGACTGTTTAAGTGCTTTCTAACAGAGGGAACCTGGGGGACGTGTGTGTGTGTGTGTGTGTGTGTGGGGGGGTGCTATGCGTGACGATCAGATGAGGTATTGTCAAGAATAACTGAAAGTATAATAAAAAAAAACAGCAATAAAAAAACAGAGCAAAAAGGTGAAAATAAATATACAACAAATTCAAACATTTACATTACACATTGTTTAGTCTGATTCTGGAAGATTTGTAGACGGTGTTTTAGTGGAGCTGATGAGCTAAATCTTAATCATCCCACTCATCGTCGTCCTCGAAGTCCTCGTCATCGTCGTCGTCGTCGTCTTCGTCTGTAAAGAAGCAGAGGTTTGAACCCGTGGACGAGAACGGTGCGTGTTCCGGTCCTGGTCAGCTGACTCACCTGAGGAATGGATGGCTTTACTCCTCTTCTGCATCACTTCCATGAGAGCGCCGACGATACCGGCGGTGGGCGCCGGCGTTGGAGGGCTCGACTCTGGATGATCTGACACCTGGACGGACAGACGACGTCTCATGAATGACGGTCGGGGAGCAGACGCGGGGCCGTCGCTCGTCTTACCGTCTTCAGCTGGATGCCCTGACGGATCTGGTCCAGCAGGGCGTCCCGTCCCGTGCTGGAGGCCGGTTCTCGGTGGTTGGGCTCCACCTTCTTCAGCTGGGCCCCCCCTCTGATCTGCTCCAGGAGGGCCGACTTCCCGGCCGGGATGGGAGAGTGAGGAGAGTCTCCGCTTCCGGTGACGCCGTCCAGCTCTGGTGGGGGAGGTGGGCCGGGCGGGGGAGGAGGAGGAGGGGGAGGCGGCGGCGCAGGTGAGGCGCCAACGCCACCTGTGGGGGTGTGATGGGCTAATGACGGAGGAGGAGGGGGCGGAGCTTGTGGGGAGGAGGAAGAGGGAGGAGGAGGAGGAGGAGGCTGATGGTGGTGGTGGGGAGGAGGAGGTTGCTGAGCTCCCCTGGTCGGAGGGGGCGGAGGGGGTGGGGCACCCAGAGTTCCTGGCCGGGAAGGAGGCGGAGGCGGGGGAGCTGAGGCGGGGGCTCGGGATGGAGGAGGGGGTGGAGGGGCTCCGCGGCCCCCTCTCGACGGGGGAGGAGGGGGAGGTGGAGCTGAGCTGTGCTGGGTGGGAGGAGGAGGAGGAGGCGGGGGGCCGCCGCGTGACGGAGGTGGAGGAGGCGCTGTGGGAAGGAGATGAGTGACGAGGTCAGGAGACACGAAAACAGGTCACCCGCTAAAGGCCCGTTTACGGTGGGTCACATGGACGGCGTACGCAAGGAGAGGGTCCACGAGACGACACGTTAGCGAGGACGTGGGATCTGCATCGACGCGTTAGCTAAGGCGCCAGAAATGGAATGTTGAGGACCATCGCGACAAGTGTGATTGGACCGTTCGTGTCATGTGACTTTTCAGCGCTCAGAGCAGCAATTTGACAGTAAATGTGAATTTGTGAAAATGATGGTGATCCTATTCGAGTTAGATCCGCTCACATTCAGTCGCTATCAATGAAGTAAACATACAAACGCGTACGACAGCGACGACGATGTCGGCTGAGATCAGACACAACAATCCATCCAACGTGTCCACAGCGTCAGTGTGTGTGTGTGTTCATCGGCGCTCACCCTGCCTCCTCAGCTCGTTCTTCACAGCCTCCACGCCGCCCTTCTTCTCGATGAAGTCGTAGATGACCTTGGATGTCTCCCTGTCCTTCAGCTGAGCCTCCGAGATGCCGCACATGTCGAACAGATTCTTCAGTTCGGGGTCCAGATTGTTCAACTGGACCATTAATGACACACACACACACACACACACACACATTATTGTATTTAAAACACCTAACATGTGATGTCACTCTTGTCCAAGTGCTAATGTTTTATAATGTTCAGGTAAAAGATCACCAACAACACCCTCTGAGTATGTTATGTCTTATGCAAATACAGATTCTGATCAAGGAAATTGGTTTCGTTACAATTTTGTTAAATCAGACCAGGGTGATCAGACTGTGCTCAGATGTTTCAAAGATAAACTCCATCAAACATTTCCACTGATTGTACCGGTATTCTTGGGACATGCTGACACCTGGTGGTCAACAGGTGGAAGTACAGGCAACAACAGACAACTCAAACCTAAATAGGCACCTGCAGCTGTGAGCTTCTCCTCTATCAGAACATTTCACCCCTTCTGTTCCCGTCATGCTGCAGTGCATTCTGGGTGAACAGTCAGGTCTCACATGTGACCATGAACCAGACAAGAAGTGAAGGCAACAATAGGTACATTCATCTCTGGTCAGTTTGTTATTTCCTTCTGTTCGTTTATGAATGTCTCTGCCTCGTCGCTCACACTCTGGATCATTCTGAGTAACGTCTGAGTGATGAACATGAGCAGGAAACAACAAGCGGCTATTGTGTGATTTCATCATGCCGCCACCACACAGGTCACTATTGTGTTACAGTGTGTGTGTGTGTTACTCACATCAAAACCTGTGTTGGGATCCCAGCCCACATGACCGATGTGCCTGAAGAAGACGGGACAGCCGAGGTGAGATCACACGCACACGCGCACACACACACGTGTATTAACAAATTAATAAAGTGCGTCCATGATGTCTCTGTCCCGATGTGACAGTGCTGCCCTCCGGTGTCCAGGGTCGACTCCGCCTCTGCTCAGCGCGTTCTCCAGGACGTACACATGCTAAACAGTGAGCACCCACTCGCTCGCACACACACTCAGAGAACAGAGAACTTATTGACTTTGTTCAGACAGCGTTCACGGGTTTCTGCACATCTCAAGTCTCAATGAAAAATGTTTTTTAGAAATTCATGAAATTATTTCTATTATTCTATTCTATTTCTAAGTCTATTTCACGTCCATCCGGCAAAACATCTGGAGGGTTATGAAGGATACTACTGGGATTATTATAAATGTTTATGTACTTTACAGATCCAAATCTTAAAAAATAAATGTATTTACCAAACTAGATCTTTATAAGTGATAAGTGAAAAGTTCATAAAAGACAATTAAACAACATGAATGCTTAGCTGCATGTGTAGTGACTGAAGATTTCTAACAAAAGAAAAAAAACAAACAAACAAAGCCGACTCACTGGAAGTTGCTGGGCGTGCCGATGTCAGCCTTGGTCAGCTTCTTCTTCTTGCCTTTGGTCTTCTTGTCTTTCCGGGCCAGGCCGCCGTGGCCGAGCATGTTGTTGATGTGGTACGGCTGCTGCTGGCTGTGGGAGTTGAGGAGGCGGACGTTGTTGATCTCCGGGTTCTTGATGTCCACAGTGGCCATGTGGAGAGCTGGACCTGCACACGCAGACCGAGAACAGTCAGAGGTCTAAGTCCTGCAACACTACAGACAGCTCATTCATACTTATTATTCATAGACACTTAGAGATAATAGATACAAACTATTAATATTAATAACAAACCAGGAGCTATTACGAGTAATTTAGGACGTAGTTGTACTTCCTCTTGACATTCAGAATGATTTCCAAGAATTCCATGGCCACATTAAAAACTAGAAAAACACTCGAGAGAGCTCAGACCTCATCCCATATTATTATCTACATTCATTTTATCCCCTCACGAAATGTATCAAAACATGCATTTGTCACGATGAGCCAAGTAAGTATTAAAAAAATCTTTAGTAACCTTGTTGCACAAATGTTTGTCAGTCTTTCTCCTGCACGTCTTCTCGTTCTAACCTGACAACAGCGCCCCCTGCAGGTCTGACACCGCAGTGGAGCCTTGCTGCAGATGTGCTACTTAACGTGCAACGTGTCCTGAGATGGCAGAGGGAGGTTTTCACATGTGTTTACGACGGGCGAGTCTGGTTTTCCATGTAGGAAATAATCTACCTGACCCCTCCCCACACTCTCTCACACCCTTGTGCCATCCAAAGGGTCATCTAGGGGAAGTGAGCAATCAATGGAGTGATTTCATCTGACTGAACGGAGCTTCTATGTTCCATCTTCTCTCCTCTTAGGGTGGTCTGAGCCCTTCGGTCCTCGAATTCTTCATAATCTGCAACAAACTGCAGCAGCATCCGACCGCTAATCCACCGCTAATCCCGCTTTAAATCCCCGACTCCCCACGAACGCTGGACGTCTTCGACCAGACCAACAGGCTCGGGCCCCGGGGGCCCCGTCTGCGAGGGCCCGAGCGGACCTCTGAGCTGCGACGTGGTTCTGAGTGTTTGGTGTTGACCCGAGCTCACGGGCTCCTGGGGACACGTGCTAGCGGAGGTGAACTGCGGACCACCGCTCGTCGCCACAGCTCCCGCTGCTCTGAATCCGATCTTACTGGCAACAACCGCCGCTTCCTTCCCCGGCTGAACACTGCCGAGTTCCAGCTGGACGCACTTGATGAGTCGAGTGTCAGGCTGACATGAGAAAAAAAAAATCAACGGACGTAATCCCTAAAGCACGACCCCCCCCTCAATGATGTAGTCTGATTGATAGACGCTCAATGAGCACGACGGACAGCAAATAAAAACCCACATCTCGTGTTTCACAACTGAAACGTGGCAGAGCTCAGGGGATCTGAGGGAGTTGATTGAAGAAATGTCTGATCTGTTCCGTGGATGTTAATCCCGTTCTTAACAGCGGCGGTGTTTGCCAACAGTCGGAGGAGCTCGGGATGTGCAGCTGCAGAGGGGGAAGCACGCATGTACAGCTGACACACACACACACACACACACACACACACACACACACACACACACACACACACACACACACACACACA
>JBBMJM010131178.1:0-12560 GCA_037832705.1 Centriscus cristatus
GTGTGTGTGTGTGTGTGTGTGTGTGTGTGTGTGTGTGTGTGTGTGTGTGTGTGTGTGTGTGTGTGTGTGTGAGCACTGATTTAACCAGGACGCTCCGGTTCCTCCTGTATCCGCTTCTAATTCCCAGCTCTGTGAGATGCTGAAGGGGAAGGTGATTAAACCAAAAAGAAAAAAGAAAGAAAGAAGAAGAACAAGGAAAACCCCACAGAGACGTCCCCACAGTCACATCTAATGAAACTCCGTTCACCTCTCACTTCATCAAATTACATTTCAGAGGTGGAGCGCTCGTCTGTTCACGTCCCCCTCGTTCAACTTAATGTTTCACTTATGATTCAGAGCTTCTTCTTTTTTCTTTTTTTACCTCTAATATAAGCGGGCACAGCTCCGAGGTAACGTAATCTCAAAACGTGACAGACGAGGTCAATCACCCAGACATCACGGGGACGTCCTCCCCCCTCCTCCCTCACTTACTTACCGTTCCTCCCGTGATCCTTTACAGCGGAGAACCCTGCCAGGATGCCTGGGAACGTTCTCATCCTCTTCAACCTACGTTGGTGTTTCTGATGCTCACCATCTTTGTTCGATCAAAACAGGAGAGAATTCAACATCATTCAACATCTGCGTCTCAGAGCAACTCCAGAGCGACAACGGGGACGACAAATCACAAGAAGGTTCTATCATCCACCAGAAGAAACAAGGACGCACTGACGCTCTCAAGCGTTTATGACTAAAACTGTTAACCATTTTTTCGTTCAGAGAACACGCTACGCTCTGTAGTCAATTTTAAAAGACTCGATTTTAGTCACTACAACGGTTTGTGCCAGAGATGGGCGGATGAAACCTTGTGAAGCTTTTGAAGCTTTTTTTCCGAGAAAAAAAAACCCCAAAAAGCTTCAGTGACATCTAGTGGTCAGTTGTATTTGTCGCAACATTTAACCTTGTTGATCCCTGTTCCAACGCAAAACCAGAGTTATGTAAGTCATAACAGGCTGTTCCACTAATTAGACTATGATATACGACACGATATGAGGTGAAGTGACTCGGTGTTTTCGAGGGATAACGAGGTTAGAAAGAACGAAGCCTCCGTCACTGTTCCTCTGTGACGTATGAACGTCATCGGTCCTGATCGTCTCAACAGAGCGGAACAGGCTTCAGAACCTCAGCCGTTCCCACTGGACCCCAGAGCTCCGCTGTCACACTGCTCCTGCACCGGTGGTTTATTTTAGGTGTGTGCATCCACACAGAGTCCTGTGAATATTCACAGGAACAAAATCACCCCAGAACTTGTCCTTCGGTTTCTCTTACACCAAAACACTTTAAAATTAGCTGCAGGAAAACATTGACCTCCTGTTGTCGTTTCTTAAAATAAGTTGTGTTTGTTTCTTGTTCATTTAGGTCCAATATGTCCAGTCCCCAGGTCAATGACATTGTCATGTCAGGAACTTGAGCAGGTGGAATATTTCCTCATGTTTTCAGGTTTTTCGATCCACGATTGTGACACTAGTGTTCATCATTCCTCTTACAGAGGGTCAACTTCTCCTTTCTCTGTATCCCTTGTACATTTTGTTCATATCTTCATCTGTTTTCTCTTTTGTTTCACATTTTTTCTTCATGTAAGAACTCGACTGCGGTGGGACATCTCGGAACTAAATGTAGGAACATCTAAAAGCCCCATGTGCAGTTGAAAGGAACAGTCGTGGGTCTGGGGACACTCCAACAAACAACCAAGAACATCTAGAAGATGCAGGACAGAACCAGGATGAGGGTCAAATGGTTCAAACAGATCTAAATGTCTCTGTACGTTCGTCCCGATTCTGAACATTGACACTGGACGAACATTGTGACCTGCTCAGGTCAGTTTTGATTAATAGTTCTGTGTTGATTTCTTGGATTTTTTCGGTTTTAAACCTCTGACAGCTGCTGAAGAACCCTCAGACCTTCGAGAGGAGCAAATCCTTCTCTGACACACCTGTGCAGCCCCCTGGTAATCCACCATAACCCGTTTCCATTAGCAACTGGAGGAAGATTCCAGCAGGAAGATTCTGCCGAGCGGCGCCTGGGGGTGGGGGGGGGGCCCAAGCCGAGCACCGGCTGCAAAATTCCTCGGGGACATTGTTCAATCTTTCTCCGTCATTTCCCCAGATAGGACTGATAGAATAGAACTTCACGTTGCAACGAAATGGCAATAAGCTGTTGATGGGGACACATGTACAGCTCCATTATTCCCTACCATTCCTGCCCCCCCCACCTCCTCATGACCATCAGCGCTCCAATCTGACAGCGCTGAAGTGAAATTACGGAAAATATATTGTCCTATTTCTGACTCTAAATGATATTGGCCCCATGAAATTTCTATTTCATTCATAATCCACTTATTGTCTCCACGTCTGCGTCCAGACGGCGCTGGTGTGAGAAGTGGTATCATGCTGGCAGCCGGGGGAACGTTAAAACTTAAATTTGCAGCTGGATAGTTTCAATTTGCCTCTGATTACCTGGGGGAGAAGGAGCGACAGGGCAATTTACTTCCGCTGGCGGTTTAAACGGCCACTCGTCCAGTCGGGGGCGGCTGCGTGTCGTTATCAGGGGCGGCGGTGTTGAATCTGCAGAGCTCGATGAGTCGGAGAGCTCTGCTGTCCTCTGAGCAAACCGTTTGAAGACCGTTCTATTGATATTGTGGGGCAGATGAGGGGGTGGGGGGGGGGGATTTTTGCTATGATTCGAGAATGTTCTGAATGTTTAAATCTGACTCAGATTTGTTTCTTTGTTGGGACTCAGACACGGGACGATCAGTGGGATTTTATTGACCCAGATTGTCCATGTGCAGCCGTGTCGGTGTCGGTCCAGATTACGGACGAGTCACATGACTCTGAGATGAGACGGGCGGTGCACGTCATTGTTGTTACAGTTTTTTTTTTTTTCTTGTATTACTGATAATGAGGTACATTGTTCACACAGTGTATGAATTGTGATGAAAACAAAGGAATTCCGAGGGAGCTCAGCGACGCAGTGCACATTCCCACACGCCATTTTGACACCCGCTGGGGGTCTTTTAGAAATCACAGCACAAAGCATGATCGTAAAACTCCTTTTGACTGAACGCTGCAGAGGTTCTCAAGGGAAGGACTGACTATCAAAACATTTGAGGCAACAACCGCAGCCATCTCTTCGTCTTCTCTCCTCTCTCACCAGGAAACCTCTCCGGACCCAATCTGTCTTCACGCTGACTGAAGTCTGGTAAGTTACACAAAGTCGAATCCAGTAAAGACACAAACCAGGACATCCAGGACGTCCGGGACATCCATCCCATCCATCGTCTCCACCCGTCACACAGACTGAAGATTGCGACATCATAGCGGCCCGGAAGTCTTTCATTCAGCCAGAGGAGCTGAACCTTAAATTCAAAATCAACGTCTTTCACCAGCAGGTACAAACCTGATGATGATGCAACGATAACGTCGGCACTGGCCGACATCGGGGTCCCGCATCCATTAGACCACGTTTGGCTCATCATCATCATCCTCTTCTCTCCTCCCTCCCTCCTCTCCATCTCCCTCAGAGCGCCGCCCGCTGATGCTCTGGAGGAGATAGTTTGTCTGCAGCTCGGCTTCTCTCTTTGCCACAGGGAGATTAGCTGAACGGTTCACGTCCACGTTTGTGCTCCCAGTGGCCGGTCCAGGCCTGCCCACCGTGATCGGGACCAGTTCAATCATAATGCGCACACCCAGCGTCACATGTGACCATCTTAGTAAACAAGACGCAGGCAAATCCATTAAAACTGAAACAAATATAATTAAAAATCGTATACTCAGTTGTTTCCTCGTTACTGGTGCAAAGATCGATGCTCTGCCAACAGCATGGAAAAATGCTAATTAAACAGCAATTAGCGGTGGAGTTCCTCCTCCACAGACCGCGGAGGTGCAGGCGAGGGCGACGGGACAGCTGCACAAACAGAAATCAAGATGAGACCTTCAAAACGGATCACATGTTCATCAGAACCCCGTCGGGAAAACATACCGAGAAATGAACGTGACGACAGTCACGACATTTTTATTTCCTGTACAGTTACTGTTTGATTTGAAGACTGAGTTGCAAATCCGATACACTCCAATATTTACACCAACCTTCAGAGGTTGGGAAACTGATTAAACCCCCGAGCTCGGAAGAAAAATAAGATGTTGATTACAAACGCTCCTTGAAGTGAACGGCCCTGCGGCGGAGCTGTTTGATGTCAGCGGTTCGGCGATGACCATCTGAGGTGGTTTCGGACAAAAGTACTTTGTACGTTTCCCGCTGGACCAGGGCGTGTCCTATCTGTGGGGTGGAAAATATAAGGTTTATTGAGTATAACTCCCCACAAACACTCTTCTGTACCTAGCGGCCACGCTGCTCTCGCTCTGGGGAAAAGTCACGGTAAACTTTGTTGATTGAGCTGACAAACAGCTGGAAACATGGCGGAGAGTGACGGCAGACTGTGGGACAAGTGCAGCGTGACACGTCCTAACGGCGCCCGTCACTTCACAGACAAATAAAATGGAATATGACAGCATAGCAATCACAATTCAAACAGATTTCAAACTCACAGAGCTGCACTTTGGTTTAAACCCGTTTTTATGAAATACCCGTCTGTCTAATCTCTAGTGTCGTGTATTCTGGCTGAGGTGCAGACACAGATAGTCGCTGTCTAAACGTCCTATTTTTAATATTCACTGGCTGTTACCCTCATTCCACCCGGCGGATAACGCACGCGAACCATCTCATGCATACTTCTAATTCCCTCCTTAGTACTTTCCCACCCAGGGGCCGCCGGCGGACTCCCGGTGAGAGACCAGCTTCAATTCAATTAAAACTGGAACTTCGATGACTGCTGATCCAATCAGGCGTTTGGCTCCGGTCCACGACCACATCGGGAATGATAATGACGCAGCCCCTCCTAGAGACAGGCCCTAGACGTGACGCCCCCGAAATCAGACCGGCTGTGACGGAAGTTCATGGCAGTGAGATGGACGAGAACCGCTGCGTGTGACGTGACGTGATGGCCAGTTGTCTGGAGGATGTGGAGGGGGGTGGGGGGGGATTAACGTGTGTCAAGAGTCACTGATGACTTTGTCGTTCTGATGGAGGAAAGAACAGATCAGACCATGTCGTCACCTTTTGACTGAAAGAAAACAACAAAGAAAAGGAAGGTGTGTCCGGTATCACTTTCATGCTTCAGCGCCGGTGTAACGGCCTCCCGCAGCCACCAACAGCTGGATGGAGTTTTACCTCCCCGACTGACGACCGGAAAGATGCAGTGGATCTCACCCATAAATGCCAAAACTCAGCACTCCCAATTTGTGAGGCATTAAAGGCCAGAGAGTGAGCAGCCGTGGCCTTTCGCTGATAATGACCTTACACTTTTAATTAAGAGCTGATTTAAAAGTGAATACCAGACTGGATATGAACGGGGGGAGGGGCACACTTCTCAGAAATGACTCAGACTCGAGTCCAAGTCCAGGTAGTTGTGTTCTCTTTTTCATTTCCTGATCCGTATCTCCTCTACATGTCCCATAAACTTGTCAAATGAAGCTGAGAATCTATTTAAATGAAGAAGAAGAAGAGTTGTAATTTCCTGACAGCATCACACACAAAAACAAAACATACAAACCAACAGACAGACTTGTTGAAAGGCTGTCACTCCTTTGTGCCAGAGTTATGATGTCAGATCCACGAACAGGAAGTGTGTGACATCTCCATTCACAGTGTACGGCAGCTTTCTCATAGTTTGAGTTTATGTTTGTCTGGACTGGACCTTAAACCCACTGGACATTAGAACATTAAAAACAGTCAAATTTTTTTTTAATAAACTTCATTAATTTAGTTAAAGAAAAAAAACTAAATTAAATTTACTAACTAATTTAATTTAATTAACTAAATTAACTAGACACGTGATAGATAATACAGATAAGATACAAATAAATACAGACAGACACGTCATTGAAGTACAGATTCTATCATAGAAGTTTACTGATTCAACACAGTGATTCAACAACTCCGCAGAAAGTATCTTGATCGCCCCCTGGTGGCTAGTTGAAGTGCGGGTCCATGCAGGGCTGATGTTCCCTTACTCACCAGTCTTCAACCATGAGAATTGTTAGTTTTGTCGTAAACCAGACGCTATGGTATCTTAATTGAACTGAATTTGTTCGTTGGTTTCTTCAAACCACTGGGGTCAAATCTATTGGTCCGTTTTCTTTCTTTCCTTTTTTCCAGCATTCTGTTGGATATCGACTTCTTTGGATATTATACAACACATGTAAACCACTCTTGTTCCGCCTTCGCTGAAAGTTGAGATTGGAAAATAAATGATTCACACTCTCAGATCCCCCGGTTTCATCTATGGAGACTAAACAGGCTCCTCGGTAATGAGAAGTGAAATGTCTCCATTTTTCTGCTGCCGCAGTGAGAAGCCGTCTTTTTAATCACCCGCTCTCAGCGGGGGTTCACGCTGCGTCCTGATGTGACTGCTTACGTCCCCCGTCCAAGGCAATGGGATCTGACGCTGACACACAAAGCAGATATACAGATTACAAGTGTCCTGATCAGCTTATTGTGGGGTGATTATCTGCTGGACTCAGCAACCTGGAAAAGTGAACACGATTTGGGGAGGTAGGGGGAGGGGGGGGGCACAAACGAAACGAGAATATGAATGTACGCAGACGAGTGTTTCCATCGTCCCTGGTGAACATTTACTTTGTCAAAACGTTCTTCCCAGAACAAACAGATCTGACGACTTGATCTTCACCACATCGTCTCACATCGCAGCTCAATCGCCTGTTGGGGCTGTGATGAGATCTTTTTTTTTTTGAAAAATCAATGTGATGGCCTCTTTGTTGTTGTGAGACCGAAGTGACCGCACCAGCACCCGCTGGGCTTCGCTATCGGGTTTGTCACGTTCCAGAAAGCTTTGCCCAAAACGGGGTGAAGCGGTGGTGACATGGAGAACGAAGAGTGAAAGCTCCTCACGGACTGACGCAACGATGCTCTCGCTCTATCTCGATCTCTCTCTGTCTCTCTCTGAACCCCGCCATTGACTGAGAAGATAAAAGGGCGATAGCGATCTCGGGGAGAGATCAGGGATAAAGCTGGTTTTCCTCTTAAAAATACACAGGCGCCATGTTCTTCCATGTTGCTTCGTCCACAGCTTCATTTTCAGACCCGTCACTGGTCATCAGGCCTCTGTCACGCTCCAGCGGCCGTCGCTGGCTGCGTGCTGAGTTTCCCCATTTTGTCTCGGAGCTTTTTCCAAAGCACCCAGAGAAGATGAATGTCGTGCCCGTTGTTTTTCCTGTTGATTACCAGTGTTCACCTTGAGGCATTCGGCAGCCAATTAATGTTCAGACCAAAGAAATGAAATTCCTGCTTCCCCTCCCCTCTGGGAAATGATCAAATCATTGCACGTTGTAGGAAACTGGAACCAGTTTAGACCAAGTTGGAAAGAAGGACGTAAAAATAAGGAGCGTGTTTTATTTCTTCGTTCATATGACCGACGTCGGCCACAGATTGACATTCTCTGCTGTTCTTTTCTTATTTTATTCCATTTTTAAAACTGCATTCCATTATTATTTTATATGGTGTTTTATTCTGTTCTGTTTTTCTTATTTCTTATTGACCCTCTATCCTTAAGTACGCTCTGAAGTTCCCTGCAGTCTCTGGAAAACAAATCAACTAATCTGATTTCTCCACCTATTTGCATTTCCAGCAAAGACAGAACATGGTGACGGGAGTGCGGGCAGAAGACGAATGACACTGCAGCGTTCCTTGCTGATGTAAAACCGGCTGGATGATTCTGTGGCAG
Organism: Centriscus cristatus; assembly: GCA_037832705.1. Taxonomy (NCBI): domain Eukaryota; kingdom Metazoa; phylum Chordata; class Actinopteri; order Syngnathiformes; family Centriscidae; genus Centriscus; species Centriscus cristatus. The sequence goes on from JBBMJM010131178.1 coordinate 7,835, forward strand.
AACATTACAGCAAATGGAGGAACTGCGGGGAGTCGTCTCAAAGAGGTAGAGCTGACGAAAGCCCCTTTCTAGATCTGTCGCGATCACATGGAGACAACATGTGTCATGTATTTAATCATGTATTCAGAAAATATGTGTTTTCTTTTCTTTTTCTTTTTGTGTGATCCATCTGAGCAGGTTATTGTTTGACACATGATTGGTTGTCATGGGGATAAACGCAACCAAAGGAAACGCATCTCTTTTATTTTAGGATTTCATTCAATACAGCATCGTGAATCCTCTACGTCTCACCGAGCCGGCTCGAGCGCTGAGATTTGATCGGAAATCATTCCACAGACTCCGAACGGAGCGGGTATGTCATTTGTTTTATTTGTAATTATTATCATTATTATTATTCATAGGAAATACCATTCCACGCACATAGAGGAACATCAGGTGGAGTTGATGAACAAATATCACATGGTCCATACACATTTTTGCAAAGTCCAAGGACAAGATCAACACGATGGAAACCGAACATTCAGGGAATTATTAACATGTTCGTACAGTTTCTTCGTCTGTAAAAAGAAAATAAATTCTGCTTTGTACATTGTGACCTGCTAATAAATAACAAAAAAAACACTGTTAGTAATGCAAAATGTCTTAAAGAATAAGGCAACAGATCAAATTATAATTATTATTACTGTTATATGACTATATATTATTCTATAAATTAATTTTTATAACTTTATTCCCCATGACAATCTTCCCTCAGTGATGATATAATAGAAAAAAAAACAGTATCTTTTCGCCATCTGCGTCATCCATCACCTCTTTGACATAAAAATAGATAAATCTATGGTGAAGTAAATATTCTGTCTTTAACATGGATGAACAATCGCGGCGGTGAGTTATTGTTGTGCACTGCAGCACGTCGTAAAGTGCAAGATGAGGGGGTGTGTGGGGGCGGGGGGGGTATTTATTAATAACTGGGCTTTTTATCTTTTAGTTGTGTGAGTTGACACCGCTGACAACTTGCCGGAGAACATGAGATAATGGTGGTCCCACCTGGCTCGTGACAACGGGACAGTCTCATCCCATCGGCTCCGTTGTGGAGCACGGATACGGACGATAGGATGGGAGTTAATTCGACTCTACTCTGTATGAGGGTATGTGTCCTTTGTCAAAAAAAAAAAAAAAAAACAACAGAAAATCCAAGATGAGTTCAATCGTCTATGGATCTGAGAGGACACGGGGAGTTTTTTACATTTTGAAACAAAAAATAACAATAACAAATGTTCAGTGAAGCTCACAGGTCCAGTTTGGTTGTCACAGCTTCCTCCTCGCTTTGGTTGAAGTTAGATATACAGTGTTATGTGATGCACATCGACCTGGACGCCCACAACCTAAACGTAAACTCCAGACGATTCCGATCCACTCGACAGGTTCGCCCCCCCCCGACCAATCCGTGTTTTATTGCGACACCGTTCGGCTCCCGTCGAGCACTGACGCCCCCATACAACAAGGGGACTGATGTCTGAACGCCAGTCGACATTTTATTGCAAGACCCTCCATTTAAAACATGTGTGTCCCTTTTTTTCCCCCAATCCATTGGCGCCTTTCAAGAATTGTGAATTCTACTTCTGCTCCCGCTCGTTGATCGACAACGACGCACTCAGACGAGGACGGAACATTCCTGCACGTTTGTACCTTTGCTAACGTCACTGATGCATATACTTTAGATGGATAACCCCCCCACGCCCCTCATTCACACACACACACACACACACACACACACACACACCTCTAAATTCCTCAGTCTCAGTGGCAGTGACAGATGGCGCTGGCGAGGCAAAAGCTCTGCATGTTTTTCTTTTCCTGCCTTTTTTTTCCAAAGATATTTTTTTTTTCTCCGTATGAGCATGTATTGAAGCAGCCCTTCTTTTTCATGCAGTTGTCTGTTGTTGTTGTTTTTTGTTTTTTTTTTACGTTTTGCCGTGAATGCGACAATGCGACCTCGCACCACGCACACAAATGCTCACAGTTGTCATTGTGGTGAAACAGCTGGTACACGGTCAGGATGTTTGAGAACACGGAGAAGAAACGTTCACGAATGACGTTCACTGTTTTAAACCCATGCACTGTTCATGCATAGATGATCCTGAGGCCGGCCGAGTGTCTGTCCAGCGGCCCATTCAGACCCCCCCCCCCCGGCACCTCTCTCCCAAGATCGATTTACCCACCAGATGGGGCTGAGTCTCACACAGCCTGCGGGTGAGCGGGGCTGTTCACGAACCATTTTCAATTATCTCCCGTCTCCCTCAACGCCGGCGTCATTCCCGATTGAACAATGTCGCCGTACACTCACACCAACACCAACTTCCCTCACCCCCCCCAGCCTCAGGAGCGCGTTTTCTCCCACACACCCACGATACACCACAGACGTCTCTCTAATAGCCGTATGGAACACTGGACACTGAACACACAACTGGACAGTCACGACACGTCTCTCTACAGCTGCCACCAGACTGAATGCAACACGGCTCAAAATGCACTAACGAAGACTACGTGTTGTTTTACGAGGAGTGATATGTATAGTCGGCGGTCCACCCTTTGTACACGAGGTCCATGTTTGCATCTGTCCCGCAGCGTCCAGCCGTTGCACGTCCACCTGTGTGTGATTGTCTGTTGGATTTCTTTTCTTTTCTTTGTTTTTCTTTTTAAATCTCCACAGTCGCTCACCTGCAGCCTTCTGTTGCTGGTCGAGGCTGCAAACACCGCACACGTCCCCCCTCCCCCTTACTTCATGCCGCTCCGCAGCACCTGATTGGCTGCGATGAGCATGACGCTGATGATGAACGCGATGGCGAAAGCGCATATCAGGCTCTTGCGCACGCAGGTTTGCTTGACTTGCTGAGTTGGGCTGGAACCTTCGGAGACAAATGGGAGGAAAATAGAGCCGATTACCTGAAGGCCCCGTGAATCGGGGGTTATTTAATGCTTGAACGACACCTGCTAATGATTTCTGAGTGAAATCACAAAAGTCTCACAATCGCATGAGCTCTTTTGCAAAGTGATGAGCATGGACGAGAAAAAAAGGAAAAAAGAAAAAAATGTTTTCACACCTGTGTGGCACGTAACCGCATCCAAGATTGGATTGTTGATTGGAGTTTTGGAGCAATGAATGGATTTGGCGCCTGACTGGAATATTAAAGGGCGCTAACCGTCAAAACACAAGACGCCACGAGAGCGGTGTTACACCTCAATCATCTGACGGGAGAAACAAAGGCGCAAAGGGGCTGAAAAAGAATCCTCGGACAGATTGGTCCAAATTCCTCGAGAGGTCGGAATCGCTTCAACAAAACGTGGGGCTGCTCGAGACAACACGGTCAACGGTGCTTGTAACGGATGTTAAATCAACGTCTGATCCACCAGATTATGACGATGATGATGATGATTATTATTATTATTATTGTTGTTGCTGTTGTTATTGTTGTTATCATCATTGATATTCATATTATTGTTATTATTATTATGCATGAATGTAATGTAATGTCGATTCGCTGTGGTGACCCCTGAAGAGGGAAAGCCGAAAGGAGAAGAAGAAGAAGATGAATGTAATAATACTAAATATACTTAAAGAATGACTGTTTGACATTGTTGCTGTATGTAAAGCTGCAGAGGTTCAGTGGACCTCCTCACTGACCTCCTTTCTTCTAAGAATAGAATCTCTCATGTGTGTAGATTGTCTCTCGTCCCTGGAGTCCAATCACTCGGACCTGCCTCTTCCGACATCATCATCCAACAGATAGCGGTGTTTTCTTCCAGTGACCAGGTGGTTAGAGACCCGACGTGCCCTCTGTAGGGCCAACAGGGTCCTGTACCTCCAGCAGTTTGTTTAACCCCCGTGTGGATGTTTTTCCTTCCACTTACAACGACTCCACAATGAGCCCTGAAGATGCCCTTCATGCAGAGTCTGCGTGGGCGGCCACAGCTTTCGCAAGACGGTATTCATGAGTAGTTTAAGAAGCGTGCAGAGAGGATGGAGAGCAATGTCGTGATCATCAGCATGAGAAACTGTTCTCTGTGAAGGCAGCTGCTTTTCACTGCAGGACGCCCAATATCACTCACCCGAGTAGGTTTGTTTTTTTGTCTGCTGGTCGCAAACAGGTGAGACACTAGTCAAGTCATCCGCCACCCACCCATCCATGTATATTATACGCATAGGAACGTTTACGGACAATATTCCTGGAGAACAATACTTAAACTGATAAGGAACCATAGGTGGTAACTTCATTGCAATTAATTTAGCTAAAAAAAAGCAATAAAATAAATAGCATTAGCATTATTATTTTATATTTATTATTATTATTATTATTATTATTGTTGTTGTTGTTGTGTGTTTACCATAATTTCCGGACTATAGGCTGCTACCTTTTTTCATAAGTTTTGAACCATGAGGCTTATACAAAGGTGCGGCCAATTTATATATTTTCTAACAGCCGCCAGGGGGCGCTCTAGCAGAAAAAGTGAGACAGGTGGAATATGTGGGCACCTGCGGTTTTATAGACGGGTGCAGTTTATGTATGTACAAAATGTTTTTTCCTTATAAATGTACAGGGTGAGGGTTATAATCAGGTGCGCCATATAGTCCAGAAATGACGGTATTCGTGTGTGTTCCCAGAGGTGCCGTTGAATACGGTGCAGACGTATGAGGGCGGTTCTTACTGTCTATATCCACCTGGCA
>JBBMJM010131188.1:3947-15167 GCA_037832705.1 Centriscus cristatus
GTGCTTCAACAGTGAAAGTCTCCAGCTGTGATTTAACAGCGGAGACAGTTCGATGCTGCGGGTACGTTTCAAAGTACAGTGGGGTGTTTGTAGTCCCTTTTCAGGGTGGCAGATACGATCTGACAGCTCGCCGCACACTGGCGGCTTTTCCATTCTTCTTATTGGCGCAGTCACGCCACTTAACACATCTCTGATAAAACATGTGAGTAAAAGGGGGAAAAAAACGGTATGTTTACGTGTTTGCCCGGATCAAAAGAAAACTAAACGTCAGGCCGTTGATCCACTGGTCGGAGTGAGCGTTCTAATCAGACGGGAGCAGGAGTCTCTGTCCAGTAACAGATTAGTGTGTGTGGAGAGGGCGACGTAGAACAATTGGCATGAAATGAGCTGTGGTCGGGACGGGTGCTTCGCAGAGCATAAACCAGCCAGCAGGGGACGATTCATTGTCACTGGGACGACGAGGGCTCTGCCCGTATGCGTGTATGTGTACTGATCAGCACGATACCGCAGTATTATCATAGTGGTGTGTATGTAGTAGTGGCTTTTTTGTTGTCAATGATTCAGCCCCTCCATCGCCTCGCCCATGTGCGAGTGAGGCGGTGTCCGGGGGGGGCGGGGGGGGACAAGGGAGCAGGCGAGGCGGCCTTTGTAGTCAAATTGACCGGTGCCGTGTTCATCAGAAGGATGAGCCAGGCGGGTTTGTGCCCGCGCTCAACCGTCTGCGTGACACACTCGTTTGTCATGCGTTGGCCTAGATGTCTGCCTCTGCCAAAATGCTGTCCTGGCGCCGGTCCCAACTCGCTCCTTATTCACGCAGCACTTGGGCTTGAGGGGGAAAACACAGGCACAAAATGGCCACCGCTGTCACAGCACTGTTCTCCCACAGAGAGGTGAAGAAACGAGGCGGGTTTTGTCCTTTTTACAATACATCAGTATGTTTGAATGCAATTTTTCTTTCCTGTCTAACGACAGTAAGATGGCCAAAGGTGATTCCAAGCTTTTGGGAGGGGGGAGGTGTTGTCTCTTTTCTCCATCTGCTGAATTGCAGCATTAGTCAACGCAAACTGAGTTTCTTCTGCAGTTAAAGTGACTTACATAAAGCTCTTTATTGCACCGACAAATCAGGATTCACTGCTTTGACCTTAGTAATAATCATAGAGACTGAGAAAGTCTCCGAACTTTTAGCAGCACCATGGATGCCAGAACTTTCCTCTGCATTGAGACTGGAGTTGCTTCAGCCACCATTTTCTCACCGACGAGCCGAGCAGCCCCATTTTGTAAAGGTTGCTGCTGTGCACATCCCTTCGACCTTTGTTTTTGTTGTTTTCTTCCTGTCTTTGTCTGACGGTAGCCGACGCTGTTATGAAGGCCGGTCTCCATCACTCGCTCGTCATCCCGGCGAACCTCCAGCCGGGGAGCGAGGGGATTCTAATGGGTGTTGGTTGATTAGTGCAGCACTAATGATGAGTCAAGGAGCAAAGACGAGCGCAGAGAGAGAAAGAGGGAAATCAATTGTGGTAATTGTGTGACTTAAATACAAATGTGACTCACTCATTTCTCCAGGGCGGCAACTACCCACTATTTTGGTCGTCGACTAATCAACTGCTAAACACGAGTCAGATTATGAATTGCACATAAAACCTTGTGTGTTATTTGTTGTTCTTATCCTACATCTTACCAGTAATAGGCTAGCTACTGGCGTGGGACCTAATTATCTTACCGAGCTGCACCAGAACCCGGTGTCCCACTGCAAATGGCTGCGGGGATCAAGTTAGCAAACATGGGACGTGTTTGTTCTTTGGTGTTCAGCATCAATACATCAATATACCGATTCCGCATGTGGTGTTTTATTTTGAGAATCATCCGGGTCAGCTGTCTCGTATCGTGCATGACTTCCGGCGTGCGTAATCTACTCAGTGAGCAGCGACAAAGACCCAACAAAGAGACCAGAGTGGCCATAATCATCAACCATATCGCTGCTTGACGTCACTGCGATGTCCCTAATGAACCATCAACCACTAAATTAGTCATTGACTAATTTGCATTAATGTTGCGACGATTTGTCGACTTGTTGCTGCACTTCCAATGACTTGCACTTGTTTGAGTCACTCACTGATTCACATTCTGTTTGCTCCGCCCACTCTTGTCTTACGTCCCTACTCGTCCCCTGGTGCTTCGGTTCCATCATGCTTCTACCACCCATTTTATGTTTATATGTCAGGGATCCTGTCAGTCTGGTGGAAATCAAAGTGTGACTTTGTGATGCATTCAAGTATCTCCACCTAAAGTAGGTCAGCACCAAACCGTGGGCCACCAGAGTCACTGTCCACATTTTCCTCCTTGTACACTGGCACGGCAGTCGTGTTTATACTCTGGACGTGTCAGCTCTCTGACATATCAAGAGTACGGTGAGATAACCGGCCCCCTTTTCCCATCATGTTAGGGGATTGTTACAAACCGTGGAAAGAAGTGAAATCCAGTCTTCCAGGCTAGTTGTGCCTCAGAGTCAAAGTCCCATCCAGTACCTGCGTGCCCTGATTCCCCCCGTGGAACCTTTATGTGCGTTAGATTGTGTGCTAGCAGCTTGTAATGCCTCTGAGCCAGCGTAAAAATTCTGTTTAAGAATTGCAGATGGTCACGGCCCACTAGCTAGCCCGCCATGTGTAATAAACAGGAGCTGGTGATATGCTGCAGACTCTCTGTCTCTCACACGCAGACACACACAGAGACAGCATGGCGGACGGAGAACAGATTTCAGTCCTTCCATTTTCCTGCCAGCCACTATGCTGGGTTTTCCATTGATCTGAATGGGGCTACGCAGCAGTTGTCCACTAACAAGCAGCAACCCACCCAAAAAAATCCGCTCATTACAGGAAGATGTCAACTCGGAGCTTTCAGATAAGGAAGACAGCTTATGATGTCTGCAGAATGGACTTACTTTTCTTAATACACCATCGCAGCGAGTCTATTTATGGCAATGAAGCAGAGGAAGGATAAGACACACGTCCCTTTGCTCTCTGTAGCTTTTAATTACACTGCTTCACTCATCTTGTGCATTTAACCCTTCAAAGTGCACGTATGCGCCATTTCTTTCTGTTAATATCGGATATTTCCAATATAAAACATCCAATAAGAAACAATATACAACAATCATGAATTCATGACACTGTGTGTGATTGGTTGACTTTTATTCTTTTTTGGTCTGTAAATAACCATTGAGCTCCTGAGGGTCGATGTCCAGAGTGTCTCTCCCCGTCTCCACTGAAGAGAATTATTTTTTTGCTCATGTGATTGATCATCGCCCATGATTGTCAAGGTCAACACTCTACTCAACAGTCGTATTTATTTTAAAGGAATTTTCATGGTAATTGTTTTCATTTTGCTGAATGATCCTTTGGTTTCCAACGATATAGGAACCTGTACCCTCGTATTCCTCCACTGGCACTCAGATAATCGCATCTTGTCCTGATTATGTTTGCGCTGAAACACTTCCGTTGTGCTCAAGAAGATGAAGCCGTCTGTTGGGGAAAGTGAGACGGGATAGTTAGCGTGGCTGACAGGGAACCAATCTACATGCCACTGGTGTCATTGTACTTTCGCCTTCGCAAGAAAATGCACATTTCGGAGCACAGATTGGTTCAGGAAGCATTTTTAGCAGGATTTGAAATGAGACAGCAGGCAAACCGTTAACTGATGTGTTCCCATCAGCGGTTTCCTCTCTGGCTGGCAGCTGAAAGATTTAATGTTCCATTGATCAAACACACATGATGACATGCCTGACGACCGGATTCACTGCTTACTTACTCAAACAGACGTTCCTGGCAACTTTCAGACTGACCCGACTGGACTTAACTCAAACCCGCTTCTCTCCCTGAGATGCTCCTCTTTGTCTTTATCGCCGCTCCATCCCGTCTATTCCTCCCTCTTAAGCCCTTCATCTCTCCCCTCCACACTCTCACTTCGCGTTGCTAAAGGCGAGGGACACAGTGCATGTTTGAAATCGAAACCGAGAGTATCTCATTAGAAACGGCGAGGCTTCCTCCACATTCCTCAGACGTGCCTGCTCGCACGGCGCGGCCTGTATCGGCCTCGGCAGAGATACGGGGAGAGAAACGAGGGCAGATTAATGGAGGTAAGGAGGGACACAACAAAGAGAGGATGTAGCAGCAGCAGTTGAAGGGCAGGGGATACAAGTAATAGGCGGAGGCAAAAGTGCAGGTTAGCAATCTGTCATCCCTTCCTTCCCCGCTCATCATCTCCGTCCCTCTGTCTCTATCCCTCCCTCTCCTTTTGGGAGTAACAGCTGTAGGAGGAAATAGGGAGCAAAATGTCATCTCATCGCCTCATCTGCCACCAAACATGCCTGTGTCATGGCTGACACCAACTCATTCTTTCTCTCCACCTCACCGCCCTCTGCACCTATAGACGGTGCATGAGATCTGCCCCGCCCCCCTCTATTCTGACAAGCTGACATTATGCTGAACCCTGTCTGTGGAATGCGGCGCTGTACAACTCAATGCTGGATGTAGATTCATGACATATTTCATCCATGGTATCCATCCGTCTATTTTTATTTGCTAATCCGCCGGCGGTGTTGTGCTGACGCCCCCCCTCGCCGAGAACATTCTTCAGTTCCTCGTGTGAAACGCCACCAGCATCCAAATAAGCCAGTGCACATATGGCCGTCAAGAAAGTTTTAAGTTGTTTTTTCTGCAACAGAAAAACTGCTTTATGATGTGACTGAAATAGCCGCTTAGGTAACAACAGTTATGTGCCTGCATAACTAGCTAACTGTCAGCTGTTGGACTTGCATCTTATATATCATTAACATTAGCATGCTAACATTAGCATCCTCATAAAGCTGCCATGCAGACTTGTCACGTCTGGTACATTGTCTATTGACCCGTTTGCTGAGTCGAAGTCCTCGCCGGCAGCGGAGTGTCGTTCTGTTGACGTTAGCGCTGTTTGACACTTCAGAGTGAGGCAGAAAAGCGTGTGAAAAGAAATTTCGAGATAAAAGGTGCATCATCTGATGGACGATGATATGGATCAGTGGTTAGTTTTTCACTGATTTGATCGAATCGTTGCTTAGCCAGTTGCCAGCGTGATACAGATTGATGGATTGGTACGCCCCTAGTCGTCACATGAGCAGGTCTTAACATTGTTTGCACCATTCGCGTAATAAGTGTAAATGAATTCTTCTGGAACGGCCCCTCTGAAATCTCGTCACCCGGTCAGTTCATTGCCCCGCGCTCCTATTTGGAGCCAGTAATTAAATTTCGAGAAGATTTTTTTTTTCCCCCCTTTTGCAGCCGCATGAAATTCTGGCTCCAACTCCATCATCTCGCTGCAACCCGACGATAACTGTAAATGAATTATCAGTGCTTTCTGGAATCGGCAGCAGCTAAGTGGCGCTCAGAACGTCTAGCCCGCTGTAGCTGCCTTTGTGGTTCAGTAATGTAGTCCACTCCCTCAATAAATCTTGTTTGAGTAAATGTCAGTGTAGTTTCACAGTATGACGGGCGGGAGGGGGGGGGGGGCTTTGCAAAGCCACATGCAGAGCGAGAAAATAAAGAGGAAGAGAGAGAGTACCAGATTAGGAGGTCTATCCCTGTATCCTCATCTCCTCGTACAAGAAGCTAATACTTCTTGACATCCGTGAAACCCTTTTTAATCTGTTGACTGAAAGTGATGGGAATGGAAGGGAAAAGGGGAAGGAAAAGAGAGGAGATGAAGTACTACAGGAGTTTACTGTGTACAAAAGCAGCTCCAGTTTAAAAATGATCCTCTTAGGCTCTCTCTGTCTCCCTCTCTCGTTCTTCCCTCGTGTTGCTGGCACGTCCTTTGGTCCTGCTGTGAACGATATTCAGCTGTGACGTCTTTTCAGGCCCTTTTTCTGAAGCGGATATATTTTGCGAGTTGGATGCTCATTATCATGTGAATGCACTGAAGTGCGATGGGATACTTTGGTTAGCATAAAAGTTATAGCATAGAGAGATGCACTGTGCCTGGCAACACTTCAGAATGTCCCAACCTGACTGAAAAACATGAATATGTGATGCCTGATACTAACAGCATACTTGTACATCACCATGTAGCATCATCACCGTTTCCCAGCCGTTTCATCCCATTGTTTGCCAGGCTGAGGAGCTCTATGGAGAAGATCATGACAATAGCCAAACCTCCTGTCTGGAAAATGGTCCATAAAAAGTTCGGGGCTACCTGCTCTAGACTTTGCAAGGCAATAAAAGTAATACCTTTGTTTTTCTGAAAAACACATGCATTTTTCAGATTTTTCTTCATAGTTAGTGGGTAGCTTGCTAGTATGCTTATTATTGATATTTATCTATTAATATAGATGTATGGTTTCATTTTTAGGACAACTCTTATTGTCTACATACAATGTGATTACACACACAGAGTCACAAAACAGTGAAAAATTGTAGAAAGGAGGCACTTTGACTCTACATCCGGCGATAAACTGCACCCACTTTCTAATTCCCCTCATTAGCGACTGCAAATGTATAACGAGCCACTTGGGAAATTAGTTTTCATTTTGTTTGGGAAGTTATTGTTATTGGGCAAACGATGCCTTAAAAGGGTTTTGACACAGGAATAGCGTTTTACTTCAACTGAGTCACCATCAAGCTTTTCCGGCGACCGTATTCTGCTCGCTACTTTGAACAACACAAGATAAAACGTGATTTGTGCTTTATTTGCCTCCAAGCATCTCTTCCAGCCATACTGACTGCAATTCATTTCCCCAACCTGTCTTATTTCACTAACAGACAGCGTGAACAGTCCTTTGTACTTAAAGGCACTTGAATAAGCATTGCGTGAGAACAAATGCGTTTGCAGCGGAGGGACATAGTTGGGTCTTTTGCAGCATTGAAGTAATTATTCTTCTTTTTTTTACAGCATCTAACCATTGTGACATTTCAGAGTTGTGAATAGATTTCCAATGTATTTCCATTGTCCAAACATTGTCAACAGGCTTGGAAATAGCCTGCAGTGAAACGCTTGCCTGTGTTTTTCGCCACTCTCCTCTCTCTTCACGAAAACACAGCGTCTTTGGATTCGACAACATTGCTTAGGTTCAAGCACCGCTTCCGGGTAGGAGCAGAGGAAATCAAATGTGAGTGCCACGGTTTGAAGGTTAGACTGCCCGAAGCATGCTGGGGAAAGTCAAGAAAATCAGTGACGGAAACATGCAGATAAACACATATTTGAAACATACGAGTAAATAAGTACGTGCGGAGCCATCCGATGGATTAAGTGTCCTCTTAAAGAGGCTGATGATGTCGTGATGTGATTATTAAAGGTCAAAGGACAACATTTATCAAATGTGCATTATTCCTTTAGTCATGGCAAAGGTCACAACCTTCAGCAAGTATGAGCCCAAGCAGCATTGACTGGCTCCAACCACATGACACGTAACAAGCCGCCGTTACTGTCGCTGCTTTCCACAGTTATTTGTAAAAATGTAAATACGAGTGAATCCGTTTTTGGGTTTTTTTTCTAGAGTGTTTTGAGGTTTTAGGATGAAATTGATTTTACTGTTTATGAGTGAGTTCTTTATTAAGCTGTATCATAGTTACGCCATCTCCAACACAAATTAAACCATATTTGTAAATGTGCCAGCGCCTTCAGCAAAACGCCACAGACCCAACAGATTGCTTTAGAGTCCAGTTGGCTCTGCAGCTGACATGACGCAGTGGCCTCCACCAGTCACCCCGTAGTTTGTTTTCCATCTTTTCTTACAGTCTGTGTTTGTTTGTTTGTATGCACAAGCGTCTGTGCGTTCTTATTTTCCCCTTTTAAGGGTCCTATTTGCTGCTTACGCATCGGTCGGCCAAACGCTCTCTTGGACATGAGCCAGAAAACAGCGTGTTATGTAACGGCCACAGCCGGCCGTGTTTGACTGCCAAACTGTGGGGACGGAGAGGAGACAGAGGGACAAAAGGAAGGTTAAAGAAAGAAAGACAATGAGATAAAGGCAAAAAAGGTCTAAGCGACAAGCCTCTGGATAAATGTTGTGGTTGTAGACACGGCAAAGCCAATCTCTTTTTATGTTCCCCCTCTGTCTCTCGTGTTTGGGTTTTGTCTCGTCACATTATTAGTTCAGGCTCTTTAGCTTCCCAGTGAAGGACTTCCAGTAATATCCAGGTATTCTTTAAATTTAGGACCTTGCTCTCGCTTGTCCATCTCGCCATCCTTCACCGACCACTAGTTTTCACACATGAGATTCTGTCACCTCACACAACCACCATCATATTCTTTCATCTCCATTGATGTTACCCACTCCGGAGTCGGAGGAACACCATCCTGGGGAATGAGAACTAAGTGGATCTGTTCTTTTGCGACCACAAAGAGGTTTTTCACGGATCCCTCTTGTGTCAGCTGCTCCTGTTGCCTTTGAATCTCCACCACACCCCACTCCGATCCACCAACTTTCCCTCCAACAAAATCAATTCAAACCATTTTCTCCTCATCAGAAACGAAGGTAATTATTCCCTTAACTGTACAAATTGTTCATCCAACCCCTTCCACACCTCCAGTGCTTCAAAAACAAGTTACCTGGGCCCCACAGCGCACTCAGACACTTCATTTAAGAACCCTTTACAAGGTTGCTCTCATCTCCGGTCAAGTCTGTTCCATGTTCCACTGTACATCGCTAATGGACAATAATGGTGCCAGGTGTCTTTCCAAGAAGCTATTGGAGCTAGCTGGACAACATTTGTATGGACATCACAAATCATTAGCATGTGATGGGGTTCTGTATTAATAGGTTCCCCAGCTCATGGTTGTTGGTTTTACGCCATGCGAATCCCACTTGCATAATTAGCGTGATGTTAGCGTTAATGTGGCATGCAGCCACTATCATACATCAAGACACCTATTCGATTGCGATTTGTGTCCCTTGAGACACTCACAAACACCCACCTCTGGTTTTTCGACCACACATTTTGACCTTTGCCGACCATCGTGTAATTGGTGTTTGCGAGGTGAGGATGTTTTCAGTGCAAAGTTCACCGTTATTAGCCTTGGTGTCACGTCCACAGGTACCTCCGCCGGTTTTGCTAACACACCGTTTCACGTGCTTTCACCGTATTGTGCAGTCTTAGCGTTTGAGTAATGGCAGGTTCGGGGGATGGGTCAGTGTGGCGATGCATAAACCCTCTAGACATAGTGAATAATTAAACAACAGATTCCCAGAGCGGGGCTTTGAGCTGAAATATTCACGTGGTGCTGTCAGCCGCTGCCATTTGATTGGCATGTTATTAGTAGAGTTAATGTGAAAAGATGCTGCTGTTTGTGTGTGTGTGTGTGTGTGTGTGTTCTTTCATGTGTTTCCGAGGGGAAGGGCTGTGGATGCAGCTTGTAATTGCAAGTGGTATTAAGTGCTCGTGCTATAAAGGTGACAAGCCCCCTCCCATATAAGCACTGCATTAAAACCACCAATATTAATGTGCGGAGCCACTGAAAAACGGTCTAAAACAACCTGATTATGTGTTGTTGTTGTTGTTCTATTATGATAAACCGGTTCCAGTCGGTAGTCTGGTATTATAACATGAATATGCTGGCCTCGATTTGGCGTCGCTGTGAAGGATTCAAACTCAACAATTTCCATTTTACAACCACAATATTGCATAAATGACTGTTGACACTTGCCAAAGCTCCTGATACTGATTTACACATCGCAGTGACTTAGTATTGTTTTTTGGTGCAGAAATGACTCAACATTGTGTTCTAATAAATCTGGTACCAGTGTGTGGTTGATTGGGGTTGGACACACACAACCCGCAAAACTGAAAATGTGCATGTCAGGGGTTCGCAGGGTAAAACATCCTTCCCATTCTATCGGCTGTAGTCCATTTCCACGACACCCAGCCAATTTATTTTCAAGCTACTTTGTTGTTGGGTACAGAACCATCTGCAGACTGTAGAAACATTCCCCATCGGTTGAAACAATCCCCGTGCACAGCGTCATAGGCGGCGAAGGCAAACGTGGAGCGACATGTTAATCTCCCTGAATTGTGACAGGTGAAATTATGTGAAAGTCCAAACTGTCCAATTTCGGAAAGGGGATAATCAGCAGGCACCTGAATCTGACAAAAGCGGCTGCTGGACCCGCTGAGACTGATTCAGAGAGATTTTATTTGTATCACATCAAAACAACACTTCTCTCGTGATGCTAACAGAAGCCCGACATCTCTCTCTCTCTCTCTTTCTCATTCAGTCACATTGTGTGAAAACTGAACATGTTTGCTCTTCAAAAAGTTCTCACCAGGCTGTGCAGCGTCCAAACTCCAGTCGGCGTCATCTTTTTCTTTGTTTTCTCCAGTCTACATATTCCTCTAAAGAACATGTCGCATCAAAGAAGAGGAGAAAAACGGTCCGAGCGCGTTCATTTAATCGCGATCAATTGCTCCATCTCTTTCTCCACGAAGCCTTCAAAGAGTTGGTCTGTGCTGATGCAATAAAACACAACGGTTGGAGGAGTCGTCTGTGCGTTATTGAGTTATTGTTTCGGAGCCTGGCTGAGAATTTAAAATAAGAAGTGTGCACAAATTTGTGTGGGTGTACACTTCTGCTGCGCCTTGAGGATTATTGCCTCTCAACAATTGACTTCTTTTATTTATTTTTTTTCCTCCCTCCTTCTGGACTTTTCATTTTATCGACGCTCTGTCTTGCAGTTTTTAGACGTTTTGCTCCCATGAGGCTTTGCAGCTGCCGTTCGGCACTGCAACACTGACCGGCGGTCCTAATGAAAAATTGTGGCGTCTGCGTTCTTTGATTCTCTGTTTATCCCCGTGTTGTCAAACGCCGGTGGCCTGGAGTCCACGATTCTGAATCAATGGACCCTAACCGAGGAAGCATCCCAAATGATGAAGTCACTCGTGCGCTCTCGTCTCCATCGGGGAGAAGAAAAGAGAGGAAAAGGGGGGATGGTGGAGGTGGGGTAACAAATCAAATCAGGACCGATAGGTTTTTTGTATTATTGTTTTGATTCTTGAGTCTTTTATTCTTCCACTGGATCTGTGGACAAGAAAAATTGTATTTTCTCGCGAATTATCATCCGGCTTGTGGTGTGAATGGGGGAGATAAAAGACAGAGCATTTATCTCTTAGCACACTGCATCTCTCAAACCGCAGGTAGGATTGATCGACCTATCGATGGCGCCAGAGCTAATTGGACAAAAGTAATAACAGCGTGTGT